>JAYXIM010022518.1:0-128035 GCA_037575425.1 Anastrepha fraterculus
CAAAAGTAACCTTGCGATGTTTTTTGGCTGTAATTTAAAAAAAAAATGAAAAACTTTGATTCTTCTTGTGGATTATTTTTATTTGGTCTTTTAATTTTTTTTTACATCAAGTCGAGAATATGATGTCATGTAAATGGCCGCCGCCACAGTTGATTGCCATTTGAGACCTTTTTATGGCATTTTCCATCACTTTGGCCAAAACTTCCGGCGATAGGTCCTCACATTCTTGACGGATATTGTCTTTAAGAGCTGCAAGAGTCTGCGACTTCAAAAAGCCCCACAAAAAGAAGTCTGGAGCGGTCGAATCAGGCGATCTTGCTGGCCAGTGCAAATCGCCAAAACGGGAGATTAGTCGCCCTGGAAATGCATCCTTCAGCATATCGGTTGTGGCACGTGCAGTGTGTGCCGTTGCACCGTCCTGTTGGAACCACATGTTTTCCAATCCCAATTCATCAAGTTGCGGCGAAAAGAACTCGTTGATCATTGCTCTGTAGCGCTCACCATTCACAGTAACCGTTTGGCCCACGACGTCTTCGAAGAAAGAAGGTCCGATGACTCCTCCAGCGAAAACAGCACACCATACAATGACTTTGAGCGGGTGTAATGGCTCTTCGTGGGTTACACGCGGATTTTCAGTGCCCCAGAAGCGTAAATTTTGCTTATTTACGTACCCGCTAAGATGGAAATGGGCCTCATCACTCATGATTATTTTAGATGAAAAATCATCTCCCTCTTGGTTGTGATTAAGGATGGCTTGATCGTATGTTAGACGCGATTGGCGGTCAGCAGCTAACAGCTGATGCACCGTCTGGACTTTGTACGGAAACATCTTCAAATCTTGTACTCGTACCAAAATTCGCTGTAAAGACCGTCGACTGATACCCATTTGCGTGGCACGTCGTCTGGTCGATGTCGACGGCGCTTCCATGACATCCTCGGCTACATCAGCAATATTCTCTGCAGAACGGCTACTCCGGGGTCTGCCACGCCTGGCGGCATCTCGTGTTGTGCCAGTCTCTTCGAGGTGAGCGGCTAAACGTCGCAGTGTTTCACCAGTAGGCGTTGGACGGCGAGGAAATCTGCGACGTAATTCACGTTGTGCCAAACTCACCGACCGATTATTGGGCAAATAAATAGTCAGCAATACTCCGCGTTCTGGAGCAGTGTAGCGTAACATTGTTTATTAACGTGTATTTCGCATGTTTTTACTACACAAAAGTCAAAACAGAACTGACATTAGGGGCCAATCGCAAAATTTATAGCATTTTCTGATGGGAGGATTACTTTAGCGCCACCTGTTATATTCTTACTGGACATTCACGCGAAAAAGTTCTGTGTAGCTCCTAATGATGACAGTGAAAAAAATTGACCAGATGCCAGTTGGACATATTTTGTGTGAATGTTAATGGGTTAATGAAAGACCGCTTTTGGTAATTTATAGTGAAATTGTTTGCAGGATTTGCTCATATCACAACCAGTCTGTCAACTGTGCTGTTGAGTGTGAACGCTATCATTGGAGAATATCACACCAAACGTCACTTCATCCCTACTTTGGCGTTAAAAATTTTCGAAGCCATCTTGATTTCATGTAATTCTCCATAATACAAAACCTAGATACCTGTCATTTTTCGTGCATCTACTAACGTAGTAAAAACAATTGACTACCTTTGGCACTTGACAGCTGAGCAGATGGCTGGTAAATAAGGTCATGCAGCCACAAGCAAAGAGGTTTATATCATCTAACGATTTCTAATTGACTGTCATCCCTTCAACCAACCGCAACTGAATTTATGTATGTTACGTATGTGGGATGTGGAACACGTATTACTAATATATTCCACTTATTTCCTCACAGCTCAAACCTTGACTTATATGCCTTGAAAAGCCAGAAGCGCTTAAATATTAGCGCCGCATATGCTCCTCGCGCGGCAGAGACAGCTGTTCGTGTATGCTTAGCTGCTTAGATGATCATCGCCTACCAACCAACCAAGCAACCATTTTTGCATATTAATTTAAACCGCTTGTGCATTTTGCATGTCGGCCACGTATCGCATTTGTCTTGCCGCACACTGCACTGCACTGCCCTCAGCTCAACTGCAATTTGGCCGCAGCAAAGACGGGAAAAAAGCAAAAGCCGATTCAAGATCCTTTTTTGTGTTCTAACTACAATGAAAGCCTCAGCGAAATCCTTGCAGCAGTCCTTTGCCACAGATGCAGATTTTGGCCGTGTGCGAACATAATGACATTCTTAAGATCTCATCAGTGTTTGGAATCACCAATGCTGGCACCAACAGCATCAGCCCACAACCAACAAATAACTTGCTGCATTTCCTGCGGTCACCATCATCGTCAGCGCCAACTTGTTATTGGTATGGAACAACTTAAGCAACTCAACTGGTTTTTCTGACATTTCATTTCTCGACATTCTTATCACTGTCATTGTTGTTGCTTCTAGCATTTCAGCTGGCAGGCGCATTAGCAGCAGCATCAGAGATTGCTGCTTGTAAGAGAAGCTCAAGCTTCAAACCAGGCTAAGTACATGGCTGTCATTAGCGTTTGCATTCGCGTTACAGTCAACTGTCAGCGGAACTTTGATGCGCGCATATGCTTTTGCCGCATGCAAATCGGTCAAATGAAGCCACTCTATGCATATTTATGGCGCATTAGGGATGCGCGGTATTCCGCGATATTTTGAATATAATACTGGAGTCCCGATATTAGTAAATGTAATACGCCTTTAACTTTTTGCCCGAAATTAGAACCACTTTTGATTGTATACGCAGAAGTTATTCAGTTTGAAACAATACAAACAAATCGAAAATAGTTCATAGATCAATAAAATTTAAAAATCGCAAAGGGTGATGAATTTAGAGATATCTGATTTTAAATTATAATAAAATAACGAAGATTGAAATTGATTGTGCAATTTTTACTACTTTTTTGTGTAGAACCATTCATGGCATTTATCTTTTAAAGATAATCCCTTTCAATCCGCAATTGCCCCGTAATTCAGCCTTCCGTAAACACCAATTTTGAATGACTCGCAGGGGGATTTCATTCGGTGTCTCGTAAATAAATTTTAGTAATATTGGTTTTCGCAGCCGCCTTAGCCGAATGTGTTGGTGCGTGACTATCATTCGGAATTCAGAGAGGAAGCAGGTTCCCATCTCGGTGAAAACACAAAAATTAAGAAAAAAGTTGTTTCTAATAGGGCTCGCCCCTTGGCAGGCAATATTTGTGCCGTTCGGTAGAGTCGGCTTGAAATTGTAGGTCCCCCCATTTGTGAAATAACATCAAAACGTACGCCACATATAGGAGGAGAAGCTCGGCCAAACACCCAAAACGAGTGTACGCGCCAATTATATTTATATAATATTGGTTTCCAATGCCTCACTCGAAACTGGCTTATCCATAAAGCATTTAGACCTTACATACCCCCACAAATAAAAGTCCTAAAGTGTGATATCACACGATCTTGGTGGCCAATCAACTTCACATGCTGTATGGCAAGTGGCCGTAATGGCCGTCTTATTGGAATCAAATGTTATGGAGATCAAGAGCTTTAATTTTCGGCATGAAAAAGTCGTTTATCATAGCACGATAGCGTTCGCCATTCCCAGTTACATTGGTGTCAGCCTCGTCTTTGAAGAAATGTGAACCGATGATGCCTTTAACCCAAAGGCCGCACCAAAGGGTTGTTTTCAATGATCAACTTATGATTTACTAGATTTAAAATTCTTCATTAAGAATAAAATTCGTCTTAAGTCTCATACAGTAATCTAAATTATTGAATATAAAGCCTGCCTACCGACAAAAACACCATTTTGTCGAAGTAAAAGCCGCATTTTTTGACGGTTGAGAAGAAAATGTTTATTTGAAGGGAGAAGAGGTAAAATTTTGTTATTGGACTGATGTTAAGTTACTTTTCATTTGCACACTTGGGTTTAGTTTGACTGGCTGTCATCCCACAAACTTAGGCCTGAATAGTCTCCTTGTTATACCACTGGAACTCATCCTTTACTCATCCTGAGTCTTCTCTGACCCAAACTGTGGGTCATGATGACTTCTTTTAAATTTCGGCAACCTTATGAGACCTCTTCAAGGCTGTCAAGAAAGGCTAATTCGAACGTGGAAAACCTTTTTCTGTATAGGTCAATGCAAGTATACAGGAGCTGTTCCACGGTTTTCTCTTCGTCTCCGGTTTCCTTCTATCTTGACAGCTTCGGTAAAAGTCATTACGCGGTACCGCCAGTATATTTGATTGCCTTCCAATCAGTCAATGCCCTGTTAGTACCCCTACCGTGTTGCTCATATCCTGTCTCCTAAGATTCTGTAGCGATTTGTGCGGCCGTGGTTCTATTCTAGCTAAGTTTAACTGCTCACTTGGCGAAAAGGTGATTGCCTCCAACAGGCTTAAGCTGCATTGATAGAGTGTCTAGCTATTATTATCTGAGTGAATGTTTATTGTTGTAATTTTCCTTGCAAGCTTATCTTCTTTGTATTTACCTTCTTTATATTTCAATTTATATGGCATGGAACCTAGATCAAATTTATTTCAAAAAATATTCCGATGCTTCTCATAACAATTTGTGGCATTCAACTACCGTTTCGGACGAGTGTTTTACTGACTCTAACGATTTCAAATCTACTAGACTATCCAAAGAAGTATATACTTTCCTCGTAGTTAGGGGTGTCTTCTTTAAGAGCATTAAGCCCTCTCTTATGGCGATAACTTCTGCCTCAAAGACACTACTAAAGTGATTATACAAGGGAAAGATGCATTGATGCTTAGCCTTTCAGAGTAAGCTGTTCCACCTACCTGTTCATCGAGCTTCAATCCGTCAGTAAATATACTGACTCTACTTTCTTCAGTTACCGCAGCACTGTCGCAATCTTCTTTTGAAGGGAGTATTGTGGTAAAGAGTTTAATAAAATGAAGCCCTTTACTGTTACAAAAATTTGCTCCAGCTGGAATAGTGGACAATTTTCCTAATATTTGAACACTTTAACTTAGTTGCATGGTTGAAGTGGTGATTCATACAGAATCCAACGAGCACTTCTGTACCATTTTGTTCCCTGTTGTTGTTGTGGTAGCAGTAACTTTGCCCTGTCAGTGTAGCCTAATCACCTGTCGTCTTCGTCTAGCGCATCTAACGGTAGGCCCAGGAAACTAGCTGTTTCGTTGGGTTCATGGAAAATCGTTTCCTTTAACTTAAGATAATAACAAATAATTTTAGGATTAATGTTAATTTTTGTTCCATTAGAACCCTAAGTTATTGAAATCTCGTAGAAAATTAAATGTCAACGAATCCCGAAAATTTTGGTAAGCTAATATACCTACATATCGGGATCACGTAATTACACTGGCATCCCTAGTGTGTGCGCATTATGCGCCTTAAGCGCTTGCACTTGCATTATATGTATGAATGCATTTGGTGGCACATAAGCCGATTCTAGGATATGTGCGACTGGCTGTATGTGCTTGTTTGGGCGCTTATGCAGGAAACAAACATTATCCCATGCCTATTTTTGCGACCTCGAGGTTTCGTGCATAACTTATGCTTAATATATGTATGTATATATCTACAAGAAGCGGTAAATAGGATGAGCGTTTGTGTGATCTACTTTACTTTGCTCGCAAACGACTCACGAAATGCCATTTTGGTGCGTGGATGGGCTGTAATACTCGTAGAATGCACATACCAAGAAAGCAATTTAGTGATAATAACAACAACTGTCATGCATTTTGAAAACTTTAATACATACTAATCTCTTGAAATAATAATAATTGAACATGTGTAAGTATGTGTAAATGTATGTACAAGTATGGATTAACCAAAGAATGGCAGTGAGTCACATAAGAGATTAAGATTTGAAAAACATATCTAAGTACTATAGATTTCTCAATTCTAGTTGCGACTTCCATAAACGTGAGCTATTTTTGGATTGTAAAAGACGGTCACTCGCTAGTTTTCTGTTACATAAATATGTTTCCACTCACACCTCAGCAATGCAAGGAAAAGCGGCAGAAAGTCAAGCGTTCACGTTAAGAAATATTCACCCTTGTTATGCTATTCGACAGACCATTGCGGCGAGAATTATACTCGTTCCAACGGACTTCGGTATTGTAATAAAATAATCTACATATATAAATCTGTCGTTATTGACATCGAAGACTTCAGTTTGGAGAGCATGTCCAAATTTACATATCTCAGGGTACTAATAAATAACGACAACAACATGCAGAATAATGGGGAGGAATCGTCCATACTACGCCATCATAAATCTCCTGATATTAAGATCTCTCTCACGTAGGTGCAAAGTCGCTTTTTATCCTTTATTCGAGCCGTGCTGACCTAAGGCGCAAGTTTCAAGCAGACTAGGAGCACCTTAGAATATTTGAGCGCCAAGTATTGGCCCAATGCGAGAAGAAGATGGCGGGTACAGAATCAGGCACAAAAGGGGCTGCTAAGATATTGTAGGATTTATCAAGTCGAACAAATTTAAAATCGACGGCACTGAGCTAAGTTAGCTTCTTTTGCTACTTGGATTATACCTGCAAAGCGAAACTGACGTTTGGCTCTCTTAAAAGTGTCTGGAAATACTCTGTCATCATTCCTAACACCAAAATTAAACTTTAATCTCAAGTCCACTCTATTGTACAGCTGTGAAATTTGGAATCTTGCAGCCACATACTTGCAGCCCTCAGTATTTGTGGGCCTTTGCCTTCGTACAGTACTTCGCATCTTCTGGCCCAACACCATATTCAACCAAAACGTGTGCGTCGATGAACCGAACTACAATGCGAATGGAAATGCTCAAAATAAAGTGGGGGTAGCTTCAACACATTTTAAAAATACATGGAAACGACATCACCTGTAATGGGATCGGTTGGAACGCGCAAGGTAGTCGACGTAGAGGCAGACCAACACTAACCTGGAGAAGAAATTTAGAAACGGAAATAGCCAGGAAAAATGAAAGTTTGAACGAACTAAAGTGGCTGGCGTCCTACAGAAGCGAATGGGGAAGCTCGTTGCTTCCCTTTGAGCCCTCGCGGAACCATTGGATCTTATATATATGTATATATTAAGTTGCCACGCATGAAACCGGCACCTGCCCGATTACATTATCCACATGGATGGCCGTATATCACCGAGGACCTAAACAAATTATGAGGAAGATGGCTGAGGCCAAAGCACTCTCCGGGCTGTAACACTGATATGTGATGATAATGACGAGTAAATGATCGATAACGCAAAGTACGGATCGAATAGGAATTGAAATGGTTTTATTTAGTATCTGCCCCAGTTTGACTTGCGGATAATAAATGGGACAGCATAAAAAAAATAACATGTAAAAAAACAAACAAATGTATTTGGTCTTATGTTAAAAAATTAAATGTAAGAAAAAGAGGGATATCTCAAAAAGTGCACAATTGCTCGCTGCTCAATTTTGTAAAATTAAATTCGGCCCGACATTCCAACAAATTTTACTGAAAATGCTTCTGATGAGGTGGAATGATTTTTGCAGTGCACGCCGGAAGGGTTCGTCCAAAAAGCCGTATACAGTCCCTTCTGCTTAATGATAAGAGGGTTTGCGACAGTCGGTCGGACATGAAAGGTAACATCAGTTTTGTCCATAGTTCAGCCTGAACTTACAGGACTCGACTACCCTTGAAGTGGTTGGGGGGTTGTATCTAATTTTTTCAAACGAACTTTTATCTATAAATTGCAAACAAAAAACTGAATATGTACATCAATATATGATACACTCGTGGTACAAAATTAATCAGCCTATCGGAGGATTTAAAATTTGCGCAAATGGCGTCGTATGTCAATCATATTTGATACTTGTGAACTAGACAGCTGCAGTACGAGGGCGTTTCAATAAGTACCAGTGTTTGATGACAAGGAGGCTTCGGAGCAAAGTTGGTATTAGCATCTTGTGCTGTTATCTATCAAACGACGGTAAAACAAATTTCCGACTGATTGATAGGTTAGTTTAGATTTGGCAGCTATTCGAGTAAGACGTGTTTTGTGATTTTCGCTAAGATGAAAAAAAACCAGTATCGTTCGTATTTCTTTTTGGACTGGAAAAAATGCGAGGCAAAATAGAAGCAAACTTGGATGTTGTCCAAAGGGACGCTTTGCCATATATGACCACAGTTAGATATTGGTTCAACGAATTTAAAAGTGGGCGAAGATCCTTTTTTGATGAGGAGCGACCCCAAAGCCCGGCAGACGCGGTTACCAAGGAAATCATCCAAATTGTCCACGACATGATTATCGCTGGTCGACGAACGAAAATGCGCCAAGTAACAGAACGGAATGGTACGGCAATTAATATTTTACATGATAACTTTGATCGTCGGAACGATGCGGTTGTTAAATTGTAAGCAGTGTTTGGAGCAATTCAAGCGAGATCCGAAGGAATTTTTGCGTCGATGAAAACTGAAACTAAGCAACAATCAAAACAATGGATTTCGCCTGGTGAATCTGTTCCAAAGAAGGCGAAGACAGTCTCATCGGCCGAAAAGGTCATGGCGACGATTTTTCGAATTGCGAACGGCGTTGTCTTCATGGATTTTATACTAAAATACTAAAAAGATTTATTTAACCACTTTCACAAAAAATTTAATGAGACACGACCGCATTTGGTGAAAAAAGAAGTTGCTGTTTCTCCACGATAACGCACCAGCGCTTACATCCGGAGTTGTCGTCGCTAAACTCCATTAGTTGCGTTATGAATTCCTGCTATACGCCCCGTATTCACCCGATCTGATTCCCTGTGACTTTTTCTTGTTCTCTAACATGAAGAAATGGCTCGCGAGAGAAAAATTTTCAGGCGTATTTTGGAGTTCGACAAATCCTATTTTTTGGAGGGGTTAAAAAAAGGCCCGGGCATTGGAAGAAGTGCATCTTCCTAAAAGGGGACTATGTAAAAACAAAAATTAAAAAGAAATAGTGTCTTCATTTCTAACACGGATATTTATTACACCCAGCTCGTATACAAGCAGACAAGAAATAGAGCGCTTAAAGATCCAAATAAAGATTCCCATCACTCAAAATAATTTTGGTTTTTTCTTTAGTAAAAGAGTTGTTCAAAAATAAAATTGGATGATAAATTTTGCGCCACCTGCGCCATTTGTGCATAAAAACCTTGCGTTAAAAAATATGGATGGAGAATCTTAACAACTTCTTTAATACTTATTTAATTTTAACACTTTTTTATGGAAATATATTTCATTCTTCTACAAAAACCGTACAAATACAAGTTTCAAACTTAATGCAAATAAAGAAAAAAGTAAATAATTTTCATGAAAATCTCTCAGGTTTTATCAGAGTCTTTTTTCGGTACAATTCGTAACAAATTCGTTGCAAAATAGTTCTTTCGAACACAAATAAATTATTATTATTGTTATTTATTGGGAATATATAAATGAAAATTAAATTAATATAAGAAAATACTTTAACATGGGCTTGTAATTGTAATAATTTTCTCATAGGAACCAATTTAATGTGAGTAGTTTTCATTAAAACCAAAAAATACTGCTTCACTGAGACTTTGCTGCGCGCCAAATAAGATTTCTCTCTTATCCAGGATGTCGTTATGTAGACGCACGGAACACATTTAAGAGAGTTTCCATTTAAACAGGAGCAAATAAAAAATATTATAACCCTTTGCCTTACTAATCGAGAGCTGTATTGGTGGTGTGTCCTGGATCAAAACCTGTTCTAATTACTACGAAATGATTAATAAAAGCACAAATTTTGCATAACAATCCAGAGAGATATAGTCTAGTATCAAAAAATAGTTAAATTTGCCTAGCAACAATTGCGTACTTTTGTTCTCGCACACATGCAAAGGCTCTTTATAGAACACTCGCTAATTTTTATAGGGCGTCACACAACATCAACCCCGTGATTGAAAACCCACACCCACCTGCGTAAGATGAGAAAACACGTTTCCATAAAATTTAAGTGCGTGCATTGATCCTTTTTCAAGGGTCTCCCACCTCATTTAAGCATTTGCACAGTAAACACACATACATATACTTGATTTATATATAAATATTAGCATGCGAAAGGACAATTTCCACCCGCCTGTTGGTGCTGGTGTTGGGGATGCATGTAAATGCAAAGAAGAAAATTTGTGCGTGTGTTGGCGCTATTAAAATCTTTTCGAAGCAATTTTCTTGTCTTAACATGGCTTTGCGATATTTAGGCACGTCCAACTCAAAATATTCCAACACACACATTTCTACATATGTATTCGTAAAAGTAAGCAAACAAAAATCTGGGTGTGCATGTTGGGCAATATGTGTGAGTATTTTGTTTATGTAAATATAGGGGTATACGTTTTTTTACTTCGTGTTGACTTTACAATTTATTTGCCATTGTGGTATTGTGTGTTAACTGCGCTTGTTCTTGTTGTTGTACTACTTTGTGACACTGTATACTCTCGCACACATTAACTGGTAATTCATTATTATGCCTGCCCTTTGACCGTAACTGTTCGGTGAAATCCGACAAATTGCCGCACAACGCATCTGCTTTGTTTGTATTGATAGGATTTTTAGCTTACAATGGACATATGGAACAAAAACAAGTGGCCGGAGGTTGATGTAGACACCCATTTCTGTGACGACTGAGCAACTTAAATTTATGAAGCCCAGATATCGAGGCGAGTATACATAGGCACCGCATAAGTTTGATGTAAATTTGGATAAAATTTAGGGAAATTAAAAAAAAAAAAAAATCAATAAAATTTGATAGTAAACAAAATATAAAGTAAAATAAATTAAAATGTAGTGGAAAAAATAAATTGAAAAAAAAAATGATATACCAAAATAAACAAATAAATCAAAACTAAATAAAACAACATAAAGTAAAATAAAGTGAATATTAATTGAAAAAAATGGAAAAAATTGATAAAAGAAAAAAAGATAAAATAAAATGAAGTGAAAATTAGATAAAGCTAAATTTAATGATAGCTTAAAATAAAATGAAATAAAGCTAAACCTCTAAGCAAAGCCAAAATAAATGAAATAAATTAAAAAAATAAAATATAGTAACTTAAAATGTAATAAAATAAAATAAAATAGAACCAAATATAATAAAAACAAATTAAATGTAAATTTTTAGAGTTTTTAAATTTTACCAAATTAAATTAAGTTAAATAAGATTACCCAAAATCCAAATATCAAAGTTAGTTAGCCTGTTGTTGTTGTTGCCTACCGTATTAAATTAAATTAAAATTTATCAAAATACCAAAAAATTACTTTTAAATATATTCAGAAAATTGTCTTCTACACACTAAATTTCAACAAAATTTTTTACAAGCTCTTCTGCATCAAACCCTCTTCTAAAATCTTCCCTCACACAAGGCATTTTCAGCTAAATTAAGATCTGGCTCACTTAAGTTTACACAATTCAGCATGACGTGTCGTTCAATCCATCTACTGTGCTACAACTTCAACTGCAACACCAACGTCACACAAGTCATACTCCTGCAGTCATTTTCCAAGTGACGCAAAAGCTTAACATCCATGCTACAATTATGACATGGCTTGCCAAGTGGACGCGCTGCCTTCCTGCCTGAGCATGACTTTAAACATGCCACGCCCCGTTGCCTGTTGTAGTCAATGCAGCTTGCGTGCAACACTTCACTTTCGTCAACAAGGGGAATAGCAAAAGAAGCGCACGGCTCGTTGCATTTCGCGCCAACGCCTCATTTCACTTGACTTCACTGCCTTTGAGCGCGGTGGGCGAGGGAGCGGCAATTGCTTCCATTTACTAACATACAACCACTGCCTGCAAGTGTTGTCAGACTTGTTTTCTGACTCAGTTGTTTGATTGTTGACTTGCACGTCTCACTGACTTCACTGTTTGGTGGTGTGCCTGAGTAGCCATTTCTTGCGTGTCCGTTTGTCTTATCTTGGTTGAATGCCAAGTGAGTGAGTACGTTGTGACGGTTGTGATAATGCTGTGGTTGATGGCCGCTGGCAGCAAGCAACCGGCTTCACTCCGAGTTGAGCCTGTCAGTGCACTACAAATACCACTACTTCTGCAGCTTTAGCGCAGTACTTCGGGTGACGCTGCTGCCAACTAAGTATGCACTTCCTTCTTATCCTGAAGTTTTCTTGGAATTGCGATTGCCTACAGGTCAGGCAAACTACGTATTTCGTTTTGCTGCTTTTGCATTTTTGCATTTAACATTTTTGTAAATTGCCATTTTCGCCTAATGCAACATGCCACCGAACACATGTTTGGCTCGCAGCGTTTTTGGCAATAATAACAACAACCACAATTGCCATTGCTGACGAACGTAATGAAGTTGCACAGTTTGTACTCAGTGTGGAGATGCTGTAGGAGATTTGTTGTTGTTGCTTGTTAAAAGTTATATGCTCCATTTCGGAGCCATTTCCATTTGCATATTCAACTTTCCTTTCCGCAACGCAGTTGCATCCACAAGCAAACGACATGCATTTATAACACGTACGACGATAAGCAAAAGCACTGATGCTAATTGTCAGTATAAATAGAAGCGCTTGTATTTGTCAATGTTTTTTTTTTTTGTATGCTTATTTGACGAGGAGAAATGGGCACCCCATATACTTCTATGTGCTCAAAATTTATTTCGTCTCCAGCTCCACAGACTTTGCCTCTTATAGGCGATACTAACAAATCTATTTTTGTTTTTTTGTGTACCATAGTCACATACACATATGTACACACATAGGTGAGGGTATACGAAAATAATATTTTCAGTTGTTATTGGAGATGTTGAAGGTGAACTATAATGTAAGCCTTCTGGCTCATATTCTACGGATGTTAAGAGTTGCCGCAGTTATACAACAACTCGCAAAGCCACTCATTTGCACTGCTTTCGTGCTCCTCTGTAAAATGTTCAATAAATTGCCGTAGTTTGTAGGGCTTAGCTGCTTTCATCCTAGCGAAGACGAGGCAGATACACTAAAAGTTTACCAGAGTATTAAACTTTTGAATTCAGGTGATCGAAATATGCCAATCAATTAGCCTCCTAACTCTCAGTGACGCCGTATACTTCGCTAGATTTTCTAGGATTGAAAACCACATTGGGTTAACTCACCTGCAGCTCTCTGCCGCCACTCATCACTGGGTTTAATACTCAGCTGCCCAACACGCGTGTCTGCCGACTGTTTGTCTGATGACAGCAGGTACCTCATTTTGTCCTCGTTCACC
This sequence comes from Anastrepha fraterculus, assembly GCA_037575425.1. NCBI lineage: Eukaryota > Metazoa > Arthropoda > Insecta > Diptera > Tephritidae > Anastrepha > Anastrepha fraterculus. The sequence continues at coordinate 13,224 of JAYXIM010022518.1, forward strand.
ACCAGACCCATTCGCTATGCATCTTTATCCAGTTTGGAAAAGGTAAAACTAACAGCGCAACAACCGCGCTGTTGTCACTATCATTGGCATACGCCAACAATTGTACGCTCCTATAAAATATTGTGCCTGAGCGATTAAGTTCTGCGGCTCCCATGATCTTTTCCAGAATCAGGTTAAGGAAGTCAGACGGCAGATAGTTACTCTGTCTGAAATCTCGTTTGGTATCAAACGGCTCGGAGAGGTGCTTCCCAATTCTGACGGCGTGCTGGTATTGCTTAACGTCATCTTGCATAGCCGCATTAGTTTTGCCGGTATACCAAATTCCGACATCGCGGCATACAGGTAACTCTTGTTCGTACTGTCAAATGGAGCTTTGCAGTCGACGAAAAGATGATGAGACTTTGATTAATGTGAATATCTGGTCGATGGTGGACTTTCCAGGTCTAAAGCCCCACTGATAAAGTCCAATCAGTTGGTTGATGGTGGACTTTCCAGGTCTAAAGCCACACTGATAAAGTCCAATCAGTTGGTTGATGGTGGGCTTCAGTCTTTCACACAATACGCTCGCTAGAACCTTATGAGCGACATTTAGAAAACTAATCCCGCGGGAATTGTCACAAATTACCCTTCTTGTGGATTTGTAAGAGCACACACGACCATATTTTGCATAGGAACTGATGCGTGCACCTTACCAGCTCCTCGCCGCCATGTTGAATAGCTCAGTCGGCAGTCCGTCGGCGCCCGCGGCTTTGTTGTTCTTTAGCCGCATTATCGCTATTTTCACCTCGACATGGTTGGGGAGCGCAACGACAGTACCGTTGTCAATGATTAGGGTCTCAGGTTCTTCACATTATCTGTGACATGCGTAGTTGTCACTATTTAGCAAGGTTTGAGAAGTTTTCCCTCCATAATTCAAGCACGCTCTGGATGTCAGGTACCAGTAAAACGCCCCGGTCTTGAAATCTTCGGTGAACCGCACCTTCTGGTACAATTTTTGGTTTTTGTTCCTATTGGCCAGCATCCCAAGGTACCCGCACTTACGAATTTCAGTCTCTCGTTTCTTCTTTCTAATAATACGTCTATCTTCCTTTCTTAGCTTATGGTAGCGATCTCACATGATTCGCGTTGCGCCCGATCGCAGCGTGGCTCTATAGGCAGAATCCTTTCTTTCTGCGACATCGTGACATTCCACGTCGTCGGGCTCGCCGGTTTCCGATTTCTTTTTCTATGGCGGTACGTAAAGAACGAGAAATGTTGCTCCATTACTCGTGCATGCCGGATTGTTGGGCAGTACTCTCTGAGAACCGGAGTGACAGTCGAGTGGCGAATCTTCTGGCTGTCTGTTGTGATTGCAGCTTTCCGGAGACGAACATTCTTTGCACGTGGAGGCTACAAAGAGGCGTGTGCGTAGTTTGGCTGCAACAAGGTAATGATCCGAGTCGATGTTGGGTCCTCGGATCGTACGTACATCTAAAACACTAGAAGCGAGTCTTTCATCTTTCACAGCATGGTCGTTCTGGTTTCGGATTTTGCGATCAGGAGACAAACTGTTATAACTAACTGCGATCCTAAAAATGGAATAGCTACTAAATAATAAGCCTCACGGTACTATTAAAGGAGTATGTAAGCATTTCGAATCCAGGGTCACTCCTTTTAGTAAACATATATTCTTTCACATGGAGTTCTTTTTTCTTGTTTCGCCAGAGAAAAATCTATTATAAGTGTAAAAAAAGGAACGAATCATTACAAAATTTACATGAAACAAATTTAAGTTCGACAGAAAGTTGTAGAAGTCTGCGAGTCGCTGTTTGGATGTCGATACCATCTCAGAAATCAAATAAGGTTCTGTCAAAAAGTAGGACCAATTCCATAAGAGGACCAAAATTCAGGAACGGACAAAGGTCTCTTCTGGTAATGAGCGTAGACGCAGGCTCATTAGAAATCCTTCAAACTAGATGCGGTTATTGTCCTTATATACAACTGGGACTGGTCTAAAATAAGGAAGGAGACAAATGTAAGTAGTAATTGATGGTGTTATCTCTTATAGGTATGGCTGAAACTATTTTTAAATAAATGAATTTGGAGCAGTAAATCGTTCATTGCCTTATTAAACAGTAGGCATGCAAAACTGCGTGCGAGCTCCTTAATAACTCACCTGTAGGCCTGAAGGAATTTCCTGAGAAAATGTTCTTCTTATGTACATTCTGAATATGTATGTATGTATGTTTCCGTAAGAAGTTCAAGGGATTTAGGTCCCTAACAAAGCGCTATTTTATTTGGCTCTTTGTTTTACTACGCACGTGTAAATGTGTATTCATACTAGTACACACATATGTAAGCATGTATGCAAAATTATGAAAGCATTAATTTCGTGTCGATTTCATAATTTCACTTTCTCTTTGAAGATAAAAGTGAAATTTGTTTACTATCTATTAATATTATTGCTGTTCTACCGGAATTCAGCATCATGGATTTTGTTATTGTAGTTGTGGCATTTGTGGTATTTAGATGTCATATGCGCTTGCTGTGTACGCTAGTGTCTGGGACATTCCAGCAGCAAGCTTTTGTGTATGTCAATTTAAAAGAAAATGCAGAACATAAGATATGATATGATATGATGTGATGCGATGTGATGTGATGCGATGTGATGTGATATAATGTGATGTGATGTGATGTGATGTGATGTGATGTGATGTGATGTGATGTGATGTGATGTGATGTGATATGATGTGATGTGATGTGATGCGATGTGATGCGATGTGTTATGACGTGATGCGATTCCAAGTCACGTCGTGTAATGTGATGTAATCCCTTAAATATTTTCAGAATGGTAGCAAATTAATGGCCGTAAGTGGTTGAATTATATTATTGATTGTGTAGTTGTCGCAAAAAAATGCATATTTAAACCTTTTTCGTGAAGTCCTTCGTTCAAACACCTCATCGCATGTTGTTGTTGTGTAGACCTCTGCGTCACTTAAAATGCGGGATTTTTTTTCGATAAATGCCTTTTTTGTTGTTTTCATTTATTTATTGGAAAAAATTCATCACATAATTCTTTTCCTCTTCACCGAGTTGGCTTCATAGAAGAAACCTGCCAAAATTTGTGCAACAATGTTAAACTGCGTATTTAAGAGAGCAAAAAGGAAAAACACAAATAGGATTATTTTTCTTTTTCTTGGTGCGATAATCGCTTAAGCGACTTGAACGAGTTTAACAAACTGCGCCAGTCGTTTTTTTTTTCGTGCTAACCTGCGGCAGTTGGAAACCCCTAGTGAAGCCAAGTTGTTCTCCACCTAAACCTTCCAACGCAAAGGAGGCCCTTCCCTCCCCTGGCACCAGCGCATCGAATACTTTCAGATTTCGAGCCTTTGTATCAATTCGAAAGGTATGGCTCAGCCAATGAAGCCGCTGGATCTTTGTTCCTCTGCGCTATATCTATGTCATGGAAATTCTCAGCAAAAAGAGTAAAGAAAAAAATCGCAGGGTATTGACGATATTAAGAAGGAATTAATCAAATATGGAGGAACTATTCCACAAGATTTGCGAACCAACGGCCATACCAGAAGCTTGGATGGGGAATATTATCATCCCAAAAGTCGACAAAAAAGAACCAAATAATCACGGAGGCATTTCCTTACTCTGCTCAATGTCAAAACTCTTTACAAAAACAATTGCAACGGAAATACATATAAAAACACGGTATGAGCGAAAAGCGACAAGGTTTTTGGAAAAATAGAGCGGCTATAGATGCCCTATTCATAACGAGACAATTCGTAGAAAATAACGATAAGATCAAATAAACCAGCCTATCTGTGCTTTGTAGAACTTACTCAACCTTTCTATATGGCCAGACTAAAAGACGTGATAGACCTGCTCAGCTGAAAACACCAAATCCTTGGTTGTGTCCCCAGAACGCATAAAATTCATATTGGGAGTCAGCCGCAAGCCGATAAAGTAGGTTCTTGAATTTACTTATCTCGGATCAAGAATAACCAGCAAAAAATCTAAGAATAGTAAAGGCAAACGACAAAACAAAGCAACATCGCTATCTGGCTGTATGGAGAAACAAGTATATGAGAGCTGAAAGCAAAGTAAGAATCTATATGACATTCATTCGACCAATTCTCACGTACGCTGCGGGCACAAGAGCGGACACGGCTATAACGCAAAAAGACATGGAAACGGTTGAGATGAAAGCACTGCGCACAAATGCTGAGTACACCATAAACGACCAAAACACAAATCAGAAAAGAAGAAACATTTGCAACGTAGCAGAAATAACGAGAAGGGTCCGAACTCTAAGCAAGGCATAGGGAACAGAAGAATAACGAAACAATCCTCAAACTTAGTCTTCATACATGTTCTCTAGTGCGAATAAGACAAAAAAAATTGCAAAGCGTATAATTACGCATAACTGCATAGCTCTTTGCTTTCTAGAAAATTTTTAACCAGGAGAACATAACCTAATTCTTCCCTCATCAAACTTGCAAGGCTTATTATTGATTCATTTTTCAGTGAAAACCTGTGACTGAGTAAACGTTTGTTACAATAGATTGGTTCTGGTTGCAGATACTATGTGACTTCCTCCCTTCAGTAAGATTTACCTTTCGAGCTATTCGTTTCCTGGCATAATTTAGTATATAGAAAGAAAAAATTACTAGCTCAACCACGAGCCAACCATTGTGCGGTTTTATATATATAGGATGACGTCTGGCTCACGTAGCTCTAACTGTTTTCTACAGAAATTATATAACGTCTGAACCCTTGTTTAGTACCAATTCGATCAGATAGCTATTACATTTTTACACTGCAATTTAAGTTGTCCGGAGATTCCAAATTCAGACTCAGAGGGAAAAATTTCCGCTGCGTTAAATAACTGTAACATTGGGACATATGGGCAAGTTTTGACAATTTATTGGTTTCTCATTTAATTTAATAATAAAATACAAATTTATTCATAAAAACATAGTTTATTCTTCACAAAAAATCACATAAATTCAACATTCCGCTTCTGTGCTAAGTAAAAAACAAAATCAAAAAAATTTTATGAGAATTTCAAATTCCTTAAAAATTCTGGATAAGCAGTTCAGCACATGGAATTTGGCATAATAAAGAAGCAGGTTTGAGGCGCTAAAAAATGGTGCTGATTTTTGGTAATTTTTTTTCCTGGCAGTGTTGTGCGCTTTCTTCCATATAAAGAAAATCTCAAGTATTCATCAGCAAGAAAAAAATTATCGAAAATCAATGCAATTTTTTGGGTACTTAAAAGGTATAATAACAAAATTCAATAGGCTCTGAAACTGCATACTTGAAATTTTTCTTAAAAATTTTAATTGAAAATTATGACACTTTCATGGAAATTGTCAATTGGTGCTAGTTCTTTAATTATTTAACGCAGTGTAGGTACTTCTTAGAAGATTTTTGGACCTCTGCACGTTGGTGACAGCAAGTACTCGTATCGTAGGCGATGAAACAATGAGCTGCACGAGTTTTACGGCAACATAGTCATAGTGCAGCGAATACAGATATAGGGGCTCCATTGGTTAGGGAATTTCGTCCGAATGAATATAAACGTAGTGGTGGAAAGTATTCGATGCGGTACTAGCTGGTGGTATCAGAGGAAGGCCTTTGAAAGGTAAAGTGCTGAAAGACTTGGTCACACTTGGTGTGCCTAACTGGTGCCGGTTAGCACGGAAAGAAACAAATGGTGCGCTTTGTGGCTATTGCGCCAATCAAGAAGAAGAAGGTGCCTCTGAGACGATGCCTTGAAATAGCAATGTATGGTTTGCTTTTTAAGAGTTTGAGAACTTAAAATGATAATAAAAAATAGAAATATTGTTGTAATCAATTTTTTTTTTATAATCGGGTGTATAATTTCATGGCATTCATTTTTTTATATTGGGCATATGTCCGCCGCTTCTATGAGTTACATGGTTCATTAGATTAATCCGATTTTTGACTAAATGAGCCTAAGTAGCAAAAATGCGACGCTCATGAGGGTTATTTGGCTTCAATTCGTGCACGAGCTGGGTTCTATAGACACTTAAGCCAAGACTCCTACATAAAATTTTCCACGTAGTCGAAGGGAAAAAGCAAACAACGTCGAGAACGACGACGAGTCGACATTTCGACGTCTTCTTCAACTTCGCGAACAGAATTATTCTTATTTTTTTGCTATTTTTTGTTCTTTTTATAATTAAATTTCGATAATTTGAAAGCGTAGTTCTGGCGCTAAATAATTTATGGTGACCTGTTGTTTATGTTATCCCACAAATGGAGGGACCTATAGTTTCAAGCCGACTCCAAACGTCAAATATTTTTTTTATGAGCAGCTTTTTCATGGCAGTAATACACTCGGAGGTTTGCCATTGCCTGCCGAGGGGCGACCGCCATTAGAAAAATTTTTTTCTTAATTTTGGTGTTTCACCGAGATTCGAACCTACGTCCTTTCTGTGAATTCCGAATGGTAGTCACGCACCAACTCATTCGGCTACTGCGGCCGACTAAACCTTACTGAACAGAAATGTCAACAGAGTTTGCCGTTCTCAGTTGTCCAACCAAAGTTATCGATATCGACAATTCTCTTGCGTGTAGCTAAGTAAAACCCCGATATAAGCGCCCTGACAAAAGAACTCGAAGAGATGGTCCACTAGATTCAGATACCTGTAAATAGATTCAAATAAGTATCAGTTCCTGTATACTATAAATATTTTGTAATTGACGACGTCTTGCGCATAGCTCTCCTACGGCCTCATTTTTTCCAAAAGAAATTATGATTAGTTTTCTGCCACTGATTTTTTGTTATGCCAATTTGCATAACATGATACAAAATGCTTTTTCCAATAACGGTCGCCCCTCGGCAGGTATTTTTGCCATGAAAAAGCTACTCATAAGAAAAAGATATCTGCAGTTCAGGGTCGGCTTAAAACTGTGAAGGTCCCTCCATTTGTTAAACAACAGCAAGACGCACGACACACATAGAAGGAGGAGCACGGCCAAACACCCAAAAATAGTGTAAGCGCCAACTATATAATTCAACTTTTATGTACCAATTATGTTAAAATTTGCACACCTCAGCTCTAAAAAAATTGCCGCTACGAATGCATAAAAATTTGCTATAATTATTCGGCGCGTCAATAGTTCATTTATCTAATAAAGTCTATAAGTTTCAGTACACTTACTAGTTTTTACACTTTTATCGAAAACAATTTAAGCCACGACAAACTTCGCTTTAATTATTCATATTTTTCCTCTGTCGTTCCTCTTGAAATTCACTCCATCTACACCAACGACAAAACCTCTTAACACTACAGCTGTGCCTGTGGCCGTATTTAATTGTAATTACTTTTATTTTGACCGTTCGTGTAACTGTTTTTTATATGTAAGTTTGTGTAAGCATATTTATGTAGTTATGATTTCATGCGATAAGTATAAGACGTTATTGGTGTATCGTTAAAAAAGCAAAAGCAATTGAAGGTGCATGCGCTGCCAAGTTATGTATAAATCATAAAACCGCCTTACACGCACAAGCTTCTTGGTTGGAGTATTAGTGACATCGAAGGTAGCAAGATTTGAAACACGCCGCTAAAACTCACTCAAGTCAAAGCGATAGGAAATTTTCGCAGGTAAAAATCGAAAGCGCTACACCGTAGCAGGGTAGCCGCTCCAATGGGCCAGCCCACTTACCCGCAAGTTGTTTCCTTAGCGCTTAAGTGAATTTGCCGTAGCAAGGGAAAACAAGAAATACGATGAAATAAAGAATGGACAGAGAAGAGCCCAAACAATAACTGTGGAAAATAAAGTTGCAAGAATGAGTAAAGCATAAATGGGCAGGCATACGAAGGAACGAAGGTAAGTGGAAAACGATAAAAGACTCGAAGAACTTTTAACTTTATATAAACTTATAATTTCCCACACTTTTACCACCTGCATTGAGCTGATAATAATTTCAGAACCTTGCATAGCTGCTATTCGAAAGTGACCAGCGTATTTGGGTGTAAGTGTAAGCGCAATAATTTGTTTTGGCCAGGTTCTAATATGTGCTACACACGCGCGCGTCTAGAGTCTGACGGCAATTTGTGGGATACTGCTACTCAATAGCCCATTCCGCACTTAGTTAGGGTCGCTGACAGCAGTCGGCTTTTGTTTTGCGTACCACACCAATGGTTTACCTGAGCACACGCTTTGGTGTACAAACGCGCTTTTTAATTTTTATTTTTTGTTTTTTTGCTTTTAGAGCTTATATTTTATAATTGGTCTTCCACTATTTTCTCTTCTTATTTCTATACTCACTATCGTGAAACCTGACGTCGATTAGCATTCGATAAACAAGTTGAGCACATGAAATGCCCTTTCGTTCGTAGTCCACCTTGGCACCTGCATGCCGTACGAATAGTAAAAAGCTTTCTGCCATAGCTGCATCCTAGGCCAATAAAAAGTTGCTTGCTAAAGCCAATGTGATTCATAACTACAGCAGGTAAAACGAGAATGAGCTTGCAGAGAGAGCAAGCGCCAAAACAAATACAATGAGAATTGAAGAGTGAGCGAATTTACGTGCTCAGTGGAAATATTCTCCCTTTGAGAATTAACATCGCGAAACAGCAATCAAAACAAAATGAAAAACGTGCAAGTAATCAAAAACAAAAGCGATGCCGCTTATTTATCTGCTTCCTTCTATGGGTTCCACTTAGAACAAATGGCACAAACGGTTTTAAGGTGAAGCGCATTTGATTGGAATGACATGCAAGCGTGGAAATCTTATTAGATTTAAAAGCAATTACTAAGATAATAATAATTTTACTGCAGGAAAGAGTAAATCAAAAATTCGTCGACATTGATAAAGGGTGTTTCAAGAGACGCGCTTAAATGTTATTTAAAAAAAATGTAAATATTTAGATTAGATTATGTGAAGAATGGGATCAATTAAATATCCACCCTGAGCACGTCTGCAGGCTGTCGTAAGAGAATTAAGATTTTCACGGACTCGCTCACACATTATCGCATTGAGTTCAGCAGTTTCTATCCAAATTGTCATTGGTTTATTTACATAGACTTTACTTTTCAACGGATCCCAGTCTGGTGCGCCAGTCCTTTTTCCATACTCGGCAGAACCAGTTTAATGAAATTTTTGCACCAACGGCTCATTCGAGCGATTATTTCCACCAATAAAAACACGAATTTTTCAATATTATTTTTCTTAAAAATCGACGATTTTCATAACAAGTTTCAATAATTTTGATGGGATAGGTTAGGTTGAACCAACTGGCTGAAATAATATTAATAATTTTGTTATCGTGTAAAATTGCACACCTGTCTACTTGGCATATGTCAAAGATGATATAAGCAAAGGGTACGATCTAGGAATTATTCACTACTGACATCCAGCCGTTACTTTTAAAACATCCTTTATTTTTTAATATGGTATAACCAGCTAGACCTTTAGAATATTTGGTTTTTAAAACTACAACGTCAGCAAAAATTGAATTTTATGCAGTAAGTGGCGCAAAATTAGTCACCTTATCGCAAAGTTTAAAAATTATTCTTATGTCATTGCACATCAATTACAAATTTGACACTTGTGAAGTAGACAGCTGAAGCATACAAGCAACGGAGCGCGTAAAGGCCAAAATAAAGGCTTTTTTATGTGCAGAGAGATGTTATTTTATAGGAATTATTTAGCTCCTCTTAAAAATTTTGCCTGACCATAAAAGTATACGACATAAAAATATTAATATATATACATACTAGCAAACCCGGCCCCCTTCGCTGGGCACACTAAAATAGAATAGATATGGTTTAGAACAGAAAATATATGATTTTCATATTATTTATTTCTTTATTCTTTATTCAAGCGCTTTGGCATAAACAATATTTTTTGTTTTTCTATTTGTTTTTGAGTAAATATAAAATATAAATTGAAAATCAGGAAAAAAGAAGATTGTTTTTAAATTTCAAATCAACGCATTTGAATAAACAATCGTCTTTTTTCCTGATAATCCATGAATTTTTCGTTTCAATTTATATGTTTTATTAAGCATTGGAGCTTTTTTAACCATTATCCATTTATATTTTTCAAAAAAAAAAAACGAAAAAAATTTTTTTTTCAAGAACACATAATTTCATTCGGATTTCACATTAAATTCTCAAATTTCGTAAGAAATTATTCACTGTTCCAAAATCCACTCCAAAAAAATTCACAAACAATTTTTACATGTTGCACTTACGTTTTTTCCTTATGGCATCCGAATCAGAAAGAAATATAGACCCATTGTAACTCACACTGTCAATTTGACAGTTCAGTTCCGCCCCAAGCGTTAAAAACGTAAGCAACATTATGGCTGGTTCAAAAGAACGCTGTACCCGTTGCCAGTGCTCCGAATTACAACCAAACTTTACGAAATCCATTTTCAATACTTACTCAACAATGTGCGTAAGTTTGGTTTAATTCGGTGCAAAGACACGGCGGGTCCACGTTTTGGCATATATTTCGAGACCCTAGTCATCAATAGGTATGAAAATTACCCCGTATTAAAGCACTTATCAACAGCTTTCATTTGATATCCATATTGTACATACACATCCGAAGGTTACCCGGGTCCACGTTTTGACCTATATCTGGAGACCCCAGTCTCGGAGCGGCATGAAAAATACTCTGTACTAAGGCATTCACCAACAGCTTCAATTTGATATCCATATTGTACAAACACATTCTAGGCTCCACGTTTGGGTCTCTATCTCGAGACCCTAGTCACGGAGTGGCATGAAAAATACTCTGAGCTAAGGCATTCACCAACAGCTTCCATTTGATACCCATATTGTACATACACGTCCGTAGGTTACCCGGGTCCACGTTTTGACCTATATCTCGAGACCCTATCTACCAATAGGTATTCAAACTATACGGAAATCATCTTCATTACCTACTTATTAATGTGTGTAAGTTTGGTTTAATTCGGTGCAAAGACATGGCGGGTCCACATTTTGGCATATATTTCGAGACCCTAGTCATCAATAGGTATGAAAATTACCCCGTATTAAAGCACTTATCAACAGCTTTCATTTGATACCCATATTGTACATACACAACCAAAGGTTACCCGGGTCCACGTTTTTACCTATATCTCGAGACCCCAGTCACGGAGCGGCATGAAAAATACTCTGTACTAAAGCATTCACCAACAGCTTCAATTTGATACCAATATTGTACATACACATCCGAAGTTTACCCGGGTCCACGTTTTGACCTATATCTCGAGACCATATCTACCAATAGGTATTCAAACTATTCGGAAATCATCTTCATTACCTACTTATTAATGTGTGTAAGTTTGGTTTAATTCGGTGCAAAGACACGGCGGGTCCACATTTTGGCATATATTTCCAGACCCTAGTCATCAATAGGTATGAAAATTACCCCGTATTAAAGCACTTATCAACAGCTTTCATTTGATACCCATATTGTACATACACAACCAAAGGTTACCCGGGTCCACGTTTTGACCTATATCTCGAGACCCCAGTCACGGAGCGGCATGAAAAATACTCTGTACTAAAGCATTCACCAACAGCTTCAATTTGATACCCATATTGTACATACACATCCGAAGGTTACCCGGGTCCACGTTTTGACCTATATCTCGAGCCCTATCCACCAATAGGTATCCAAACTATACGGAAACCATCTTCAATACCTTCTTAACAATGTGTGTAAGTTTGGTTTAATTCGGTGCAGACACGGCCGGTTAGCGAACACACACAAAAAGTTGACTTTATTTTATATATAAGATTTTTTTCAGTTTGTGTCCGAAAAATCCAAATATCTTACGGAACCCTATTTTTTCCAAAATAAAATGTAATCCATGTTACTCCTGGATAATGTAGTTTTCTAATGGTGAAAGAATTTTTAAAATCGGTCCAGTAGTTTTTGAGCCTATTCGTTACAAACAAACAAACAAACAAACAAACAAACAAACAAACAAACAAAGTTTTCCTCTTTATAATATTAGTATAGATATATACACATAATTGGCGCGTAGCCCCTTTTTGGGAGTTTGGCCGAGCTCCTCCTCCCATTTGTGGTGTGTGCGTTGCGTTGCTTCATAGCGTTTGCGTCTCATTAATATTGATTTTGAGGTCATAGCAAGCTGCTACTTCTGCAAGGAATTGATTTTTTGCGGCCACGCCGGTAAAGGTATACGTAAGCAGACAGACTTCGTCCGCACAGTCAAGGTCGCTTATACTGTCGTGTGGACCACAAGTGACATCTCTTACTTTGCGTAGTGCATTCGTCATAACCAAGTCGAGAAAAATATTAAGTAGCAGTGCGAGCAAAATGCAGCCCTGCCGAACGCCAGTACCCACTGGGGTTGTGGTGCTTAGAGAATTGTTACGTCGTAATCTACAATTGGCTTGAAATATTCAATTAATATCGTAAAATTCATAAATAGGCAAATTTCACTTTGATTGCCGATTCTAGTATTAATAGTATATGCATTACACACCCACACACTCTCACTAGCACGCACATGCACCTCACACTTAACCCTGAACGCACAATATTAAACCGTTTGAAAGCCTCTGTAGTATATCGAACTATGTTTGCGTAAATTTGGCGCCAATTTTCTATTTTTCTCGCATGTCTTTCTACGGTTGATTCGACAGCGTGCACTTTGTGTCTCCCAGAAAGTGCTTACGCTCTTTCGCACGATTACTGGAAATAACAAGAAGAGCGACATAGGGCACTCGCTGTGGAGATTCGGCAGCAGACGAACATACGAAGCAAAGCACGTAACAATTTTTGTATGAACACATAGCCGAATGAACGAAGCCTAAGCGGCTAAACGACAGGACAAAAGCACGACAGGCTACTGTTGCAACGAAACAGTTTGTGATGGATATTCGTAACGAGCGGTACGGCAAAGTTTTAACGCGGCAAATGGCCAATATATGTTACTGAAATATGTGAATAACTATAACTGTTATTACTACTAATACTACTACGACATGCTAATATAATATTGAAGGTGAATTACTAATAACACTAATACCCTGCTTATTAATATTTGGCGTTGTGCGTAGTATAAGAAGTGTTGTTTCTAGTGGTGTTTGTGTTTGCCTATATATAGTCTATTTATGTTATAAAACGAAACACGCGCAAAACTTTAATAATCCCAAAAAAACCAAAAAAAAAAAGAAAGACCAGTTTTAGCGCGCTACGGTTATTAAGCCAAGAAAAGTAAGTTTGGAAAAAAAATTAGCAATAATAAAAGTTGTGAAGGAAATAATAAATTATGAAAATTAAAAATTCATGTACGTATGCCGCCTTTATGTGATTAGTGCATACGAAATGCCGGAAAAGAGCGGCTCAACGAAGTGGAATTCAGGTTGCGGTAACCGAGCAACTACAACGACAACAAAAACAGTAAAACCGTAAGCAACAATCAACAACACCTGCAAAGTTCATTCAAAGGCGAACACCGATATGATCAAATGACCCATAAATGGATGCATGAAATGTACTAACACTTACAAAGCACATACTCACACACACACACACACATCCATGCAAATACTTAAATTCAAAATAAGCGCATTGTGTGTTTGTTTTGTGTTGATTGGTATTGTCTTATTCTTGTTACGTATACGCGCTGTTGTACTACAGCAGACCTTCTCCTGAGGTGGCATGCGAAGCAAAGTGTTTTGACCCCGTTTGTGTGGAGCCAGCAGTAGTACGCGCTTCGAATGCAACCGAGTGAAAAGGCTTAACCTTTGTGGGCATTGCATGGCATCGCATGCCATGAAAAGAAATTTCACACACAATGCACAAAAGTGCTCGTTCAAGAAAGGCAATGTGTGCAGCACGTCGATAAAAAGAAACTGAAATGAGGTTTTCTGCTTTATTTAGTTCGACTCAGATACTCTAGATGCATTGATGCCGAAATTACATGCAATAATAGAATAATTGCCAGACATACTGGGGGTAAGCAGTCATGGGCCTTGTAGTCAATAAGACCCATAAGTCAATGTGTGTGACGTATGTACGAAGGAAACTACCTGTACCAACCAAATGTCGTAGCTTTTGTTATGATCACTCCAATTAAATTTTTGTAGTGTACCAGTGTCAAAGTTTGTATGCTTGAAACAAATTTAAATTCTCACTAGTAAATCATGCGGACTCGTAAAGCAGCACATAAACTTATGCTAGGAGAACTTACACAACTTTTATATTGCGAAATTCGTGGAGGTTTTTGCTTGAGTAGTTTGTCCCAAGTAATCCTTTACGCACACAAGTACACAAGCAAAGCGTGGAAATTTATCTATAAAAATAATTTGAAAGAAAATAAAATAAAATGAAATAAAAAGAAGGTATAAAATAAATAAAAAATAAAGTATAACAAAAATAATATAAAGAAATAAAAAAAATTATTCGAATAATACAAAATGGAATAAGATAAAATGAGAGATATAAAAAAAAAACAAATTATAAAAAATTATTTAAGGAAATGAAAAAGCAAAAATGTAGGAAATAAAAGAAAAATGAAATACGTTAAAATAAGAAATAAATAATTAAGTATAAAAAAATAAAATAAGGAAATAAAAAATTAGAACGAATGAAATAAAAGAAAATACTAAACAATTAAATTATAAAAACAGAACATGAGAAGCATAAAAAAATTTAACAAAGTAAAGAAAAATAAAGGTAGAATAAAATAAAACATACACAAATGAAATAAAATAAATAAAAATAAGATAAATACGTAAATACATATATAAAAACATAAAATAAAATAAAAAAATAAAAATGTGAAAAAGTAAAATAAAATAAAATAAAATAAGGAAAAAAAAATAACAATAATAAAATCAACCAAAATGAAATGAAATAAAATGAAACTAAAAATTAAATATTAAAATGTATACTAGGGAAATAAAAAGTTAAAAAAGAGTAGAATGAAGTAAAATGAAATAGTACAAAATTTAATTATAAAACAAAATAAAGTAACAAAAAAATAAAATTAAATATGACAACACAAGAAACATGAAAAAAAAATATATAAAATACGGTTTTAATATAAATCAAATAAGAAAATAATCAAAAAATTAAAAAAAAATGAAACCGAATAAAATAAAATAAAACTAGTAAATTAAAAAAAAGTAAATGTAATGAATAAAAATATTAAAAAATAATAAACAAATAGAACAAAACCAAATAAAACAAAATGAAGTTAGGCAAAATAAAAAATATAAAATAAGGAAATAAAAAATCAAAAAATTAAATAAGATAAAGAAAGAAAACATTAATAAAATAAAACAAAACCGAACGAAATAATGTAAAATTGAAACTTAAATTCAAAATAAAAACTAAGGAAATAAAAAAAGTAAAAGAAATAAACCGAATAAAATATAATAAAATAATACAAAATTAAAATAATAAAACGAAATAAATACAATTAAGATAAAATCGAGTTATAAATAAAGTTCAAATCAAATAGGGAAACCAAAGAAATAAAAATAAAAAAGCCCAATAAGGTTAATGAAATAAAGAAATAAAAAAAAATATAAAAAAATATTCAATCGAATAATATAAAGAAATAAAATTATGAAAAAATAAAATCGAGTACAAATAAGAAATATAAAAAAAATCGAATAAAATAAAATGAAATAAAAAAAATAAGATATAAAAAAATCATAAAGCAATTAATAAAAGGTAAGAAAAAAATAATATCGAATAAGGTAAAATAAAATATGAAATAAGGAAATAAAAAATAATAGAAACGAATAAAATAAAACGAAGAACTATAAAGGCGACCGCCGTGGCCGAATGGGTTGGTGCGTGACTGCCATTCGGAATTCAGAGACAGAACGTCGGTTCGAATCTCTTCGAATCTTAGTTTCTTTTCTCATGTAAAGGCCAAAAATGGTGATATTTTGAAATGATTGTATGGGGAACCCCACAGGGGAGTTCCAGGGGATGTGCCACTGGCATGGGTGGATCGGCCGTCCAAAGTTAGTGGGGGTCGGTCATACATTTGGACTCGATTGGAGCACTCTAAATGGGTCAAAGTGGGATTTTTCGTTCGACCCAAATTGGGGGACATCAGAATTCGTTTTAAAGGTATGGTTCCTTCGGCAAAGTTTCTTATTTTGATCCCTAGAATACGATTTTCTCAGACCAATGAGCGATTTTTAAATCGACCCGCCCTAATGAGGTTGCTCGTTGACAAAACTTAACAACCAGCCCAAATTAAATTTTACTGAAATGTGCGCGGATATATAAATTTTGGCCGGGACCATAATCAGCCTGCTTTACTTGTTTTATAAAGTTAAGTCCCTCACGTACATCTCTTGTGTTTATTATATTTTAAGCTTTCTCGTAAGGTACCTTGGCGTGAGTCTTAACTTGCTTCGCAAAAACATTTCACAGAAGCTCTGGCGGCCATCTACCGAACTCAGCAAACTGCACGACCAGCGCAACCTTCAGCGATTTGCATTTACTGGTATTTCACGACCCTCCACCATATTTAGTATGTAGTATATTTTAAACTTTTTCCTCACATTTTACGCGCTTGAACTTGTATGCGATATTGCAGTGGTAGCACGTACGTTGCATGTGTTTACGATGCTCGCCTGGTTGCAAGCAATTCACCCAATGCATTCAGTGTGCAGTGCCATTTGTTTGCTAGAATCTTCAATAAAATGTCAAGTTATAGCACGAATGTTTGTATGGTTGGATGAGGTGCACCTGGCCATGCTTCGTACACTACTTAGCCTTGTAATGCATTTTTCCACTGCGGCTACGGTCGGTTCTCTGCATAATGTGAGGGTGAACTACAGGCGAAGGTTAAGAAATAGCAGTGTGAAAGAAAAATAAAAAAAATTGCTGCGCATTTATAGAAGCAAATGAAAAAGCCGCATTCATTTTAGCATTGCATTGCGACTTAGAAACGCAATTCGAAAGTTACACAAAACTGGCACCGAAAAGTTGCGTTAGCAGATTCATAAACTCTAAATAAAAAAAATTTTAATGACAAGTTGATGAAATTTTACTGGTAGCTTATACATAGTTTTAGGAAATAGATGTCAGAAGTGGCATTTGATATGATTCGTGACTGTGCCGCTTACAAATGTTACCTATGAATATTTTCTTCGCATTTCTCATGTTGGCAATGCTAATGAAAGGCCAATAAAGGAAATTAAAGATAAATCTAGTGAAACGTTTTTGAAACTTCTCATTTCATAAGGAGGGACCCATATAGAATGGATCCCAGAAAATGCTGCAATATTCGACTCTTAATTTAACACAAGAAAAATACAAATTCTTCAGCGTAGAAAAAATACTGAAATTCCTTTGAATTTCTTGGCAATCATAAAGTCTATATGATTAGAAAACGACATTTCTGATGTAAGTCAGTAAGATCTTCTTTCCATACATTTTTGTGAGGGTGGCAGTGCTCTACTCGTAATCTCGAAATAAATCGTAATTATGCGTCTAGTAAAGGACAATTGCTGCCACTTACCAGCATTAAAAGGTAACTAGTTACCTCTTCCAAGTAACTAGTTACCAAGCTTCCAATCGTGTTGAGTGTTCTTCAAGTCTCATGCACTCAGCTACGTTCTCTATACGACTGTAAACCTTCAAGTCATCGCATACATCAGACAACGAAATGTCACAAAAACGTCTCGAATATCACTAACAAAGGTTAAGAACGAAAGAGGTTCGAGGTGGTTACCTAGAGGTACACCTGCGGTAACTTTGATGGCGTCAGACTTTTTATTGTTTATATGAACCAATACGTTCAGTTATATTAGTGAGATGCAAACCACTTTAATAATTTAGCGTGAAGACCAATTGAACCCAGCTTTTTACTATGGATACTATGGCTGAACCTACCGAATGCTTTCAAAAAATTCTTAAATATTGGCCTGTTTCAAATTGTTTTAGACAAAATTTGCGAATCTTCTCAAGGAGTGGGGTCATTTGTTAAGGCCAAAAGGTCGACTAGTACATCATTAAATGAGAGCTGGAAACCTTTAAATATTTGTGAGCTCTGAAAAGTCTTAATTTCTATCCCAGTACCAGATTGACAAACATAAATTGGACGAAAAAAATCTGCAAAATATTACTAATTTTTTGTATCTCCGACAACGATTCCGCCAAATAATTCACTTATCCGGAATTCCGGTGGTTTTCTGTTTACCGTTTATAAGCTACCAAACATATTTACGATTTTTTCTTATGCCACTCTCTACTTTAACATAGAAATGTAGCTCTGTTATAGAAATTTGTTCAACTAAAAGTTCTGCAACAAGCAAGCCTGGCAGACTGAGAGAGGCTGCAGTTGGATAACACTGATGTTGCCTGTCATCCCAACTGACTGTCGCAGATCCTCCTGTCATTAAGCAGAAGGGACTGTAAGCAGCTGCTTGGACTGATGATGACCACCGGGCCACTTTCTATGGGCGAAGCACGGGGAAAAGGTAGGCATCTCAGACAGGGCACTCTGCCCAGATAATCAGATGGCGGACCACTTTCTATGCGTCTGCCTGGCATGCGATCGAATCAGGTTTAAGTTTTCTACACTGATGTATTAAGTAGCACCCACTTTGGTTTCTTGACACCACGCGATCTTCAGAGGTCGGGTAGATTTAAAAATATTAAAATGGGAACCCGAGTGCAGTACAATGGACTTAATTGTGTCTGAGTGCTATACTGGCTAGTCTGTCCTGGCTCAAAAAAAAAACTATATTTGTTTCATGCTTTCCTACGGGAAGTGTTAAATAATGACTGGCCAGGAAAAGTATTTACGCAGCCTTCAAAATCTAATGCCGTTTTTTCCCATTTAAGATACCCATGGGCAATCAAAAATTAAAGTATGTTGCTTTTATAATAACATGAAGAAGCTTTAAATGACATTTTGTTTGTGTCGCGCACAAAATAATAACGAAATGACAATAATTGTTAAGATAATGAAAGCTAAAAGCAGTTTTACGCATTAGTACTTGTTATTTTTTTTTTTTATAACAACAGTTAAACTCAGTCATGCATTGCCCTAAAATATTGTACTGCTTGCGAATGTAAATAGTGGATAGGATTAGGTAAAAAAAGTTATTTTGTATTTTTTTTTTTAAATACATTTTTTTTTTTGATATCTCAAGACGAGGCCAGAAATGGCGATGAAAATAAACTTTCAAACCTAAACCTTGGCATATGCATTTAAAGAATGCCAAGGCGACGGTTAAAAATATTAATGAATTTACGAATTTTGTACAACATCTGTGGGAATATCGCTAGCGCAAATTTTAACACATGACTTGCACCTCTGTTTTGGACTACTCTGGCGCAAGTGCTGAACATTGATCAATTACAAAAAAACATGTGAGCCGTCATGGGACGATGGCAGTTGTGAAACATCGTGTGTATACAAGTAATATGCATAAAAGATAATATTTTTACAGGAATTAAAAATAGCCTAATGAAAAAATAAAGTATTACGAATTTCTTTCAGAAAATGGTAACTTTATTTAATAAACATTTATTTAAATGTAATATCAAAATTCGATATTAATATCAAGCCACAATTTAAATATTTTCATCTGTGACTTCAGTAATAGTTATATTCGATGTTTCCTCTGCCGGTATTACTGTGACGATTGGTCGATGATAACTAAAGTACGTTACAAAAGTATTGAATGAAATATTATCAAGATATCTCACAAATAGCGCATCTATTGTTGTTCCGTATGTGGTAGTAGATTCTCTTGGATTGTTCTTGATTTGCAATTAAATTCTTTTTGAAGTGTGCTTTGAGTGCTGAAATTTTTTGAATTTTCAGGTGGTGCAAAATTAATCATCCAGTTTTGTATTTGAAAAGTATTAAATAAAATTAAAAAAAAAAAATTAAATAAAAAAATGGCTTTGAGTGCTAAAATTTTTTTAATTTTCAGGTGGCGCAAAATTAATCATCCAGTTTTGTATTTGAAAATTATTAGATAAAATTAAAAAAAAATTAAATAAAAAAATGATTTTGAGTGATGGAATTTTTGAATTTTCAGGTGGCGCAAAATTAATCATCCAGATTTGTATTTGAAAATTACTAAATAAAATTAAAAAAATAATAAATAAAGAAATTATATTGAGTGATGACTTTTGACCTTTACGCCCGCCATTGCTTGTCTGTTTTTATACAGCAGCTCTACACTTCACAAATTTCAATTATGATCGACGTATTTGTAAAAAATATAAATAATCCGATAGCATTATTAATTTTGTGTAACTTTGTGTGTCAAAATGTGTCTTTAAAATATGCTTTCCTCCATAGGCTTAAACTTTTTATTCAATTTCAACTTTTGCTCATTACGAGCTGGTTTACAAGTGAACCTATAGGCAACTTTAAAGTTTCAAGGTTTTAATAGTTCCAGCACACCTACAGTGCACAGAATACTAAAGGTGCTGTCTTCCAAGACCGCTGTTTTATTTTTTGCAATTTTGCAGGAATAGAAATTGTAATTTGAAGATTTGCGACTTTTTTTCATTCGACAACTCTTTCTCTTCACAAACAAGTAATCTCCCTTACTTCTATTTGCATTATTCTTCCGATGGCATCTCAGCCAATTCGGAAGACGCAATCTTGTATTCTATCATTCTTGTATAGAGTACAACCTATCCAAGCACGTGCCCTTGATAGTTTGCCATCCAGGGTTTTGCCACCAACAAAGCTTATCGTAAAGTTGAGAGAGTTTAAATCTAGATAAATTTAGAAGGACTTAAAGTTTCTAGTCGCCTCCTCTCTGTCAGTTCGCTAAACCAAAGTTAAGTTAGTTCTTTACAGCAAACAAATTTATAATGGGTCATACACAGCTATAATCTATTCAAAAACATTTCTAAAGAAGAATCAATACTTGCGCAGATATGCGACCCTAAGGCCATGCCGAAAATCGCAAACGATCAGGCATAATTTCAAACTAAGCCAGTTGACTGTCTAACGTCCAAATTCCAATGCGATTCGGAGTGGCAAAAAGAAGGTAGTAATTATATGGAACAACCTCAGTGTATTTGGGCTGGAGCTGTGGTGACGTGTATAGCGGCAATGACGAAGCATTCCACATTAAGTTATAGCTAAACTGCTGCAAAGTACCTCAAAAAGAATACAAAATATTTTAGGTAATAAAAGCGCTATGAACTAAATGCTAAAAGTATACTGCATTCTTACATTTGCTGTAAGGTGTAAAACTCAGGTTTTGGTTTTCTACTTTTTTATAGATTTTTTGCTTTCTTTTTCATGTTGTATTATGAACCGTTTCGTTGAAAATTGAAGTAGAAGTCCAAAAGCAATTTGCTATTTCCTCTTTACTTGCTATTCGTATGCACTTGGAAGTGAAGGCAGTAAAAATAAATACTCAGCTTTCTTCCATATGCTGTATCTACTAAACCTGCCCACTTTCTCTACCACTCTACGAATATTGCATGCAAGAGTGCATTGTTGTGGTTCGCCGATAGAAGAAGAAAACAAGATTTACGGCTCATAATTGAAGTTACCTATTCAAACGATGCTTCTATGTGCAATGTTTTTTTCCCTTACAGGTAATCGCACAGGCATATGACTTGATTACCAAAAAGCCCGCGGAGGGCAAGACTGCGGGGTTTTTTTATTTTTATTTGCCAATCTTGTGAGAATAAATTTAATAACTTATTACTAAAGCCTATTTTCGGGGCGTAACTTCCATATTCCGCCTAATTAAACTTTAATATTAAAACTAAATATATAGAAAATCAACTAAATGTAAGTTATATATACATACATATATATAGTTCCTAGGTGGAATATAGGGCCTGAGTTAATCCGCTTCGTTCAGAACTGATTAAAATATTTCGGTTAAAAATAGGAAATTTCACTCACAACGAATTCCACATTTCCCATTTAATGATGCCACTAAAGACCCGTTGTTTCGAATTAAAAAAATTTAATGCATTTTATTGCAAGTACGTGAACAAATAAATATTTAATGCTAACATAAGGTGGCGCAAAATTAATGATCAAATTTGGTTTTTGAATAACTTTTTTTCTAAATAAAACAAAATATTTTGAGTGATGCAGATCTTTATTTCAGCCCTTACGTGCTCCATTGCTTGATAAATACAGATGGTGAAATTTTTTCGAATTTCGTCATATACTTGTAGAAAGTCCTCGAGATCGGAATAACACTGAAGCTAGACGATTGCGCTGGTTTCTGAACAATATTCGGGAAATTACAAGTGAGCCAATTCTGTACAACATCCGCTTTATGATGCGGGCCATTATGCTGATAGTAGTGAAAATTATCCCAAAGGTTTGGTTTTGTAGCACTTTGCAACACATTTTTTTCCATAATATCCAAATATTTACGGCTATCCACTTTACTTTCAATAAAAGTTATATTTCTAGTTCCTTCAAATGTCATGCAATTTACTCTCAGTACTGCATTGAGCAGTTCCAGGTCTTAGTGTAAACATTTCAGCGATTTTTCGTTCGCTGTTGTTTCTCTTTATAGAGATTTAATATTTTTCATGCTCTTCAACAGATGTTTGACTACAACTATGTAGTGTTAAATGAAATTATTTTATCCTTAGGCACTAATATCACTAGCTGCGCTTTTTAAACTTAGCACCACTTTATCCCATCTGATGGTAAATGCTTGTGCATCATTTTGGCTACAAGCCCCTGTAAGTTCGAGTATTATTCATTCAATTGAAACTTAGGCTACCAGAACAGCTTCATGCAAGACTATAAAGCACAGGTAGTCGCGATAAAGACAGCAGCCGATTGGTTGTTAGCTTTAAGAATATATATATTAATTCTGATAGCCCAACAGAAATTTAAGTTTTATGCTCTGGGAACTACCTGACTGCAATTTCGTTCGCATCTGAATATTTCGCCTTTGAGGTTATGTAGTTATCAGCCCATATATGTTTCTTGTTTTTTCGGTACAAAAAATTTCATAAGGGCCAGTATATGCAACTTGAGTACTAACCTTAAGACATAATGTAGACACCTCCCAACATGAATCCTTCTAGCGGTGCAACTATTAACCCCTACCAGAGACTGGATACCTCACAAAGTGGGAAACCCCTGTTGAAGGAAAGGAAACAAAAGAAGTGGGTGATTTGGGTCTCCTTGAGGTCGTAAAGCTGTCAATCATGAATCCACAGTTGATGCAATGGTCTGCACAAGACTGTAGTGCGAATGATGATGATGAATAAATTTCATCTGCTATGGGTTAGAATAGAACTGAGTGCTTCAAATAAATACAGAGATAGATTTAACAATTTTAAACAAAGATTCAGTCTGCACGTTTCCCTCACTTTTTAAATACTGAATCAAAATCTGTACTCATTCATATTTCATTAAATGCTATATTTCTTTCTGTGCCATATGAGTTCTCTGCTTCACATTTTTCTGCATTCAAATATACTGCATAACCATCCTCTTTGAGTATCTACTAAAATCATAATCCCATTCCATCACTCTTCGAAATTCCCCTGCATTCTTTTAAGCTAAAATATTGTGAATATACAAAATTTAGCGCACCTGACTTTTGCAGGATTTAAATTATACTATAGCTCTAGCAAAATAAAAATTTAAGCATAGGCGCCTGCGATTTGCTACTTCTCTGCTAGCTATGTTTGGGCTCTGCTCGCTTGCCTAGAAAATTGCATGTGAAAGTAACAAGAAAGTTATAGAACAAGATTCGTAACTAGCGGAAATGATTCTACCTAATAAAACTGGCACAACTCACTATTTTTAATGCCGGCAAATCTCTCTTCTCTGATATTAGGCAAGTTTAGAAAAATTAGACCGCGTTCATACAGAGCAACATTTTGCTGCTTCAACTTTGCGAAATCTCTTTTGGTGTTGCTCGTCGAGTTCAGTTACTTGCAGTTGCCAGTTGTTGGTCTACAGCCTATAACAATATTGAGGAAAAAAACAAAACAAACACCCATAAAGGTTAGGTTAGGTTGGCCTGGCTAGCTGAAAGCCATCACATAAATCTATCGATCCTTAGTGTTACCAGATGGAGCTAGACCTTTACGTTTGTTTGTTGTAGACATCTTGTAATACGTCTGCGTCTTTTGCGAATCTAAGCGAACTTTAGAGCTCTATCCCTGAGAGGTAAAGCTCCTAAGCATTTCAATCTGGTTATAGCTAATGCAGGAACATATAAAGTGGTCTAGCGTTTCCCTCTCTTCTAGTCCATTGCAAAATCTTCAGCTATCGTTGTTAGCAATTCCTATCTTGTATGTGTGCGTCGCTAGACAATTGTGGCCTGTCAGCATACCTACGATAGTTCGTCTTTCTTTTCTAGACAGAGCTAGTATGAATCGGACGTATTTATCTGTGTAAAAATGATTTTCGTGGTTTTGCAAGTGGCTAGATTATTCCACCTCCTATCTATCCGTATTTTCATGTTCGCAGCGATGTCATTGTATACCGTATTTAAAGGTTTCAGTATGTCGTTTTCTTGTTCGACTTTTCTGTAAACAGCGCTTTCGGTAATCTCATCTACAATTTCGTTTCCTGCAATGCCCTTATGTCCGGGTACACAAGAGCTGTGTAACCGTCTGTCTGCGGCTAATCTCTCTATGGCTTTCCTACTTTTTAGAACATTTTTAGATGAAATTTCATATGAGTTTATTGTTTTTATCGCCGCTTGCCTGTCAACGGATATATTTATTTTGGAGTTGCTTGATGTCTTGGCGAATGCTATTTCCGCAGCCTTACCTACAGCAAAGACTTCTGCTTGAAAGATACTGCAGTGATCAGGAAGCTTAAATGGCTGCCTGATGCCTAGCTCTGCGCAATAGATCCCTGCCCCTACTTCGTCCAACATTTTCGAGCCATCAGTAAATATATTAAGAGTATTTGGTTTTAAGAGGTTAGGTTTCATTCCTTTTTACCATCCCTCTTTTTCTATTGTTGTTCGGAATTTATTCACTCAATTGCATTTCGGAGTCATATAGTCCGTTGGGACCCTGTAACTCATGCCTATTGAGCTATGCCCGAATGTTTTACAGATGAATTCGCCTGTCGTGCTGAGTCTTACGGCGGATTTAGCTGCTAGACATTCCGCCGCAATATCAATCGGTGACAAGTTGAGTACTCTTTCAAGCGCTGCCGTTGGAGTAGTTCTCAATACACCTATTGTGCAGAGTGCACCAAGACGTTGAATGCTTCATATAGGTTTTTATATGTCAGTTTTCTTAGTGCAGTCCACCACACCAGAGCACCGTATAGTACCATAACAGCCATAACATCCATATAATAAGCAACCAATTTGTATTTAGCTCCTTTCTCACTTCCGGTTACGCTCTTGCCCCTTTTATAGAACTCTTTTTGCTTATTATTCTGACCACGACTTAGTTTCTTTTAAGTTTTTAAATTGTCTGCAAATATTTAATCACATTATTATTATTATTTTTTTTTTTTTATATTTTTTCCATGGTTGATTTGCAGCTTTGGCACCGTCAAATAATAAGCGTCAACCGCTCATGCCCACATTGTCGCCTTTCTGTCTTTTGTCACTTCAAAGCTCTGCAACGAAGTTTTTTCCCAACTCATTGTGCGGCATAAATACGTAACTGCTTTGTTCTACTCATTGCTTGTCCCTTGCAACACGCCCGTTTTTTAAACTCTTTCATCCCCTTTACACTTCTTTTCACCTGTTTTTTTTTATTTTACATTATCATTCATTTCTTTGCAATCTTTCTGTTCTCAAATGTCCGAAAACGCTTTTGTGAGTTTTTTTTTTGCAACTGTTTTCACGGTTGTGTTAGTTGCAGTGCTTAGTGTATGTATAAGTGTGTGTGTGATTGTGGGTGCATGCTTCCATCTGAATTACATCGGCTTCTGCGTCACACTTCGTTTACTTTTGTGCGAATATTTATGGTTGTTGCTAGTTGTTTGTTTGCATATCGCATTAAAAAAGTTGTGAAAGTGAAACTTGCGTAATTCTAATTTTTTTGGTGTTTGTGAGACTTTTACGCGAACCTTTTCTCCTAATTTTGCTATCGGCAAGAACTTTGTTAGGGCTATTGTGAAAATTTCAACTACTCAGGTCACTATTTATTTAAGACTTTTTAATCTTTCTTATAAATTTGGAAACGCAGGCAAATTTTAATGCCTCGCTGCGCTAATTTTATGATATTTTTATGATAAAGGGTTTATTTTTTTTTTTTTTCTGAAAGGTGTACTTAAAACCGAGTGCTTCGAAAGTGCTAACAATAAAAAAAGGGTAATGGAAATAAGTCACACAATGTTTTGGAAGACACAAATGGAAGCAATGTTTTTTAATACATATATACATAGTAATTGGGGCCTACACCCTTCTTGGGTGTTTGGCCGAGCTCCTCCTCCTATTTGTGGCGTCTTGATGTTGTTCTGCAAATGGAGCTTTTTGATGGCTGAAACACACTCGGAGGTTTTCCGTTGTCTGCCGAGGTTCGACTGCCCTTATTTTTGGTGTTTCATCGATATTCAAACCTACGTTCTCTCTGAATTCCGAATGGTAGCCACGCATCAACTCATTCGACTACGGTGGCTAATTTTTTAACATTTCATCCTAATGTACATATGCGATCAAAAAGGATTGAATTCACTCTTACATCTGTTTCTTATTAAGGGGTTAGGTGGGTTTCAAAAGCTCAAAATAGGTACATTTTTATGAATTTTTTTTTATTTAATCAACAGAATATTTCATTCCATCAATTTAACACATAAAAGATACATATTTTATAAGTAGTTTGTGAAATTTTCATTGAAAAATTTTGAAAATTAAGGCGTGGACACGTCGTCTCCTATGACCCCTCAAAAAAAGTTCTCTCGGCGTAGTCAGGATAACTCATGACAGATTCATCTGAAATTCAAAAACAAAAAATTTTCTGTTAGTAGATGTTTCAAACTCGTGCTTGGACGAAGGAAAAAAAAAAAAAAATTACATTTTTGGCGGCGTTGAAAACAAAACACCCTTATTTTGAGTAGAATTTGCACCCTTCATGCCCTTGAAAAATTACTTGGAATAGAAAAAAAAATTCCTTCGTTTAAGCACGAGATAATGTTATTTTG
Organism: Anastrepha fraterculus; assembly: GCA_037575425.1. Classification (NCBI taxonomy): domain Eukaryota; kingdom Metazoa; phylum Arthropoda; class Insecta; order Diptera; family Tephritidae; genus Anastrepha; species Anastrepha fraterculus. The sequence goes on from JAYXIM010022518.1 coordinate 40,316, forward strand.
AAGAAGTGTGCAAAATTTGAAAGAGATCGGTTCATAAGTTTTCGAGAAATCGTGTCCACCGACTTAAAAAATCGAGTTTTGAGATAAACGCGTTTAAAAACGAAACGCTGCACTGACATGGCCTTATGGGCGGAACTTCTGAAGGGTCTATCTCGTAGAATTTTACTCGGATCAATTTGAAATTTTAGGAGAATATTTTAAACATATTATACTATTTAATAAGACAAAAAAAAATAAATCGATTTTTTGAAATTTTCAAACCCACCTAACCCCTTAAGGACAATAAGCTTACGAAACCTTTTGTATGGACATATATGGAGTATTTTTTCAAGAACTCGAAAACTTAAAATGGTAGTCGAAATACTTTTGGAAATATTCTTTTATTCTTTATTATAATCTAGTAGATAATTCATGACATTTGTTTTTTAAATATGATATCCGCCGCGGCTACACGTTACATGGATCATTTGGTGAGTCCAATGTTTGAACATATTTTCCAATATATCTGGCCCTATGGTGTCAATGGTGGCCTGAATATTTTAGTCGATGGAAAGCGCGCTGTAGGAAAAGGTGTGTCACATTGATGGAACCAAATGTTGTCAATGCTTAGTATGGCTCGATAGCGCTCGCCATTCCCCGTAATGGCAGCTTGTTTCTCATTTCAAAAGTAATAGGGACTGATGATGCCGCATCTATGCATTTTGCGAAGACATTTTTTTTAGGTAATTTCCACAATTTGTTGTAACGTTGTTCTGGCACTAAATGATTAATAATGACTTGAACCTTACTGAACAGGACGTCGAGACAGTTTGCTATTCTTACCTATCAAACTATATTTATCGATATACGTAATTCTCATGCAGCTAAAAACAAACACCCTATGCTATATGCAATACGTTAAATAACTATAGTACAAAGATTTATTGACAAGTTTTTGACAACTTATTTATTTTTTATTTAATTTTATTAATTTTTAATGAAAATATTTTTTATATTCCTACAAAAAACAAAAACAATAGAAAGTGTCCGAAATTTTGTTTATGAAAATAATTTTTATTTTATATCATATAAGTTCAAGACTTAAACTTTGTGCAAATTAAAAAACAAAACTAAAAATATGTTTTTGAAATTTCGTATAAGTGGAAGTCTCGAACTTTACGCAAATTTAAAAAAAAATTTTTAAATTTTTCTGAAAATTTCAAATGAAAATGAAATTTTTTTTTATGAAAAAATTTTTTATTCTCCTACAAAAACCAAATAAATCCAAGTTTTGAAGTTTGCAAATTAAAAATTTAATAGAAACAATGTTCCTAAAAATTTCGAATGAAAATGAAAATTTGTTTATGAAAATATTTTATATTCTCCTATAAAAGCCATGTAAATTCAAGTCTCAAAATTTGCGGAAACTAAAAGCAAAAAAACAACAATAAAAAAATGTTTCTGAAAATTTCGAATGAAAATGAAAAAATTTTTATGAAAATACTTTTGAATCACTTACAAAGACCATATAAGTCCAAGTCTTGAAGTTTGTGCAAATAAAAAAAAATAAAAAATGCTTTTGAATTTTCAAAAAAAAAAAAAATTTTATGAAAGTATATTATAAACCATATAAAGCCAAGGCTTGTAATTTGCGGAAATTAAAAACAACGAAACAAAAGTAAAAAAATGTTTCTGAAAATTTCGAATGAAATTTAAATTTTTTTTATGAAAATGTTATTTAACCTCTTACAAAACCCAAATAAGTCTAAGTCTTGAACTTTGCGCAAATTAAAAACAAAACAAAAAAACTAAAACAGATTGTTCTAAAACTTTCAAATGAAAATTAAATTTTTTTATCAAAATATTTTTTCTTCTCCTGCGAAGTTTTGAAATTTGCGAAAATTAAAAAAAATATAATCCGAAAAAGTTTTTGAAAATTTCGAATGAAAATATTATTTTTTTAATGAAAATGTAAATTTTTTATACTTCTACAAAAACCATATAAATCCAAAGCTTGAAGTTTGCCCAAATTAAAGAAAAGCAAACTAAAAGAATTGTTCTAAAAATGTCAAACTTTTTAAAAAGAATTTTTAGAAAAATTATGGGTACAAAGTTGTATAGCCGATTGAATTTTAACATAATAACACATGGGCTGGAAAGTCCCGGATCTAACAAAGAAAACACTTTTTTTAAAAGTATCTATTCATCAACGTAATTTTCATCAAGCACAACACAATAATTCCAGCGCCACTCTTAGATGTCAATACCCCTTTTCTAGAACGATTTGTCTTGTGCCTCAAAATAGGCATCAGTTTAACGGGGAGAATTTTTTTAGGTTTGCAGGCATCCATAAGTCATTAGAAAATCTGTCGAATATGGTGAATGAGGGAGCAATTCATGTCGGATCCAAACCCTGCTCAGAATAATCAGCACGTTCTTGTTTATGGTCAACGGTAAGCAAACGCGGCACCCACTTCAAATAGAGCTTTGTCATAGTCAAATGCTCATGTGATATAAAGCCAACTCGTTCTTTTGATATCCTTACGATGTCAGCAAACTCAGGCAATTTCATTTTTTGATCATTCAGAATGATTTTGGGGATTTATTTGATGTTTTCTGGTGTTACTGCCTCCTTTGGACGTTCACTATGTGGCGCATCATCGGTGTCCCTACGAGCACATCGTTGTGCCTGATGAAGTGGAGTACCTATAATATCTTTCAAGCCATTGCTTTGCGTGAACGGTAATTTTTCTCACCAAGAAGCAGTGTACAGTTAAAACATGAAATTCTTTCTGTTCCATTGTTTTGAAAATAACAAAAGTAGCTTCACTCTTAGCACAATAACTCACGTATTAATGAATAGAATGCAATGAAATTTTAACAGCTGTCTTTTTAAGGTTATGTATATATGTATATATAATTGGGGCGTACACCCATTTTGGCTGTTTGGCCGAGCTCCTCCTCCTATTTGTGGTGTGCTTCTTAATGTTGTTCCACAAGTGGAGGGACCTACAGTTTTAAGCCGACTCCGGACGGCAGGTATTTTTATGAGGAGCTTTTTAATGGCAGAAATACATTCGGAGGTTTGTCATTGCCTGCCGAGGGGCGATCGCTATTAGAAATTTTTTTTTCTTAATTTTGGTGTTTCTGCCGGTATTCTAACCTACGTTCTCTCTGTGAATGCCGAATGGTAGTCACGCACCAACCCATTCGGCTACGGCGGCCGCCAAGGTTAAGGTTAGTACTATCTAAAGGAGAGGTGAGTGCAATAAAACTAGTGCCATCTATACGTGTTAGGCCCAGGAATTTTCAGAAATGTGTTAAAGTGCAAGCATCAAGCAGCACAAAAATCGTGTTGATTTTATACAAATATTTTTGCTAAAAGCCAAAGCGGAATAATTGAATAAACCTTTGCTACATTAAAGCTGAATAATACTTTGAAACTAACTATTGCCTGCAAGGGCAATAAAAAACTGCACCGAATATACTTTTGTTTTGCATTCCTGCTCAATAATGAACAATTATGGTTCTCATCTTCTCCACTATAGCTTAGCGCTCGCCAGTTCAAGGTTGGTTAGGTCAAAAACCAAAATATACTGAAATGCTATAAGAACTTACGCTGACATTGACTATATTTGCTAAGTGAATATGAAATTGGCTACCATTTCGGAATAAATTGTTGATTAATAATGGACAAAATGATTTTTAATAGTCCACTTTGTGTAACAACAATCACAATTCTCACTAATTTCATATGTCATTAGCATGAAACTACTACAGCAAATATTTTAATGACAATAATAAATAATAAATTATGGCTCCACTTAGTAGCAATTATATTGGGTATCATAGAAATAATCAGCTTCCGAAAATAATTATATGTAATATATTATACACTATGCACACAAACATATGTGCGGTCGAAGGTAGAAAAAGTTTGCTGAATTTAGTAAGGGACAGGAAGTGAAGCAGTGATCAACTCAAGTGTAATGAAATGCTAATGACAATACCCATTGATTGACTAAAGATGGTTGTAGTAGCTGCGTAAATTACATATTTACATATGTGCTAAATAAATGTGCACGTGTACCACACTTTGAGTGACGTAACGTGCACGAACTACACACTAACTATGTGCGTTACTCATACGCCATACTGGTCCAATAGTATATATTTCGCACCTGCTCTTAAACCATGGGGTGCCATGCGACTAATGTAAATAAATTAAATGTGTAGGTATGTAAATTACAGCGACAATGGACGTACTATAGAATATAATCAGATTAAAAACGTCCGCTGAAGCGGATATGTGTATGAAAGCCGATGGCTGTTTGGGTAGAGAACGAATCAAACTGTGGCGTCACGTTGCGTTAAAGCCAATTAATATTTATAATAATAATAAATATAGTGCACAAGTTATAAAGATAGCCGAAGTTGAGTAGTTCATTGTCCCTAGTACAATCACAATGCATGGAGTGTGCACCAAGCAGACTGCATATATTTTTATTTTCATTGTGCTGAATAAACTAAAATCAATATTTGTATACCAAATACCAGCGTGTCTACGTATACAAGAATACTATAAATATTTCACTTACCTTTACTTATTCGTAAATATATATAGACATTTATATATAAGCATATCTAGTGGATATCCTGATGTGGCATTGATAAATGAAGCTAACTTGTTTGAAACGTGTTCCGTTGCTTACTTGCTTACGCGGCAGCGTATTCCGTTTTCTCGTGCACTTATTTTTGTTAGTTTTTAGTTGCTATCTAAAGGAGCGCGCACGGCAAGGCAAAAATATTTGTGGCTTAAACAAATGATAGCGACACAGCAGGAAGGAATTTAGTTAACAGCGAAGCAAAGAAAATAAGGTTGAAAATATTTATAAATAAATAAGACAAACAGTGAAAAAGAAATCTTATGGACTAAATATGCAAAGGATTTGTAGTATTTTTGCGGCAGCAAGGCAGCAGTAAGGTTAGTGCAAACACAATAATGCCAAGCCAACTTGCCAAGAGCTGAGGCGTGGAATAAAAACTATATAACATGAAAAGTAAAAATAATGGCATTACTCGTTAGGTGCAAAAAAAATAAAGAAATTTCAGTTTTTAGTGTAATGGGTGGAATATTTAAATATTCCAAATCAAAAATAGGGATCGAGTTTCTTTACGATCTTTGGATCATTCGGTTGACGATTGTAAACACACAAATGTATTACTTTCACAAATGCTTCTTAGAAACGCAGATTTCTCTACAAATATTCACACGGCAAATGCGGCATATTAAGGCAGACTGTACACTTGTGGCCTTGCCATGTCAGAGCGGCAGTAAATATAAGTGATGAAAGCGGCCTTACAACCTTATTGTGCTGGAAGTGAACACATCCACATGAAAATTGAAACTTTTTATCTGGAGATATCGATAAAATGAGCATAAAAAGCGCATTCAGAAAATATACATTCCATGGAATTCCTACAAGTAAAAGTTGAAAAATTGTACCAAATTTCCAGCTTTAACGAGTTAGTTGAATGTGTACAGGTTATTAAATTGTTAGTGCAATACCAGGTAATGAGCTAGTTCATTGTGGTTAAGAAATAATTTGAAGTCAGTGCAAGTATCTACTAAACACCATCCTATAATTTGACTCACTATAAGGGATCACTTTATACCCCTGGAATTTGAGCTAAATATATCCACTTATAATTTTAATTACACTCTGCATTTTATTTCTACTTTCTATTCACTTATTGTAGTTGGCTTTTCGATTGACTGAACGAGCCGCCTTTCAAGTTAGAGCTTCTGAACGATGAATGCATATTTCCAATTAACAGCTGTGTTAGATTTCACCAATATATAGAATAGAGTACGTATTGATTTACAAGGTGAAGTCCAGAATAAACAAGTCCGGCGTCATAAAAATGGTTTTGATGGCGCCATCTTTTCAATGAGTTAATGCGTAGGAAGATACATCCTTAGCTGACTTCCAGTAAAAGCTTGGTGGCATTCGGTTCAGTGGAAGCGAAGTTATTGCGGCTAAAGTGTCAATATGATTGTGTCCTCGGTACAAAAATGACTTTCGAACAAAGAGCTAATATCGAATTTTGTTTTAAAATCAGTAAAACATTTACCGAAACATTTGAATTGATGAAAAAAATTATGGCGATGATTGTCTATCTCGTGTGAGAGTTCATGAGTGGTTGACACGTTTCAGAGATGGTTGTGAGGACATAAATGACAATTAACATACGGGCCGCCCAAAATCAGTAGCCACCGAAAACTCCATCGAAATTTTTTGTAAATTTATCAAAAATGAACCGAAATCATCATTGAAATTAATGGAACCGGAGTTAAATATATACAAAATATAGATTTATCGTTTTTTAACTGATCATTTGTGCTTACGAAAAGTCGGTGCTCGTTTCATTCATTCCAAAAATTCCTCAGAATTCAAGATTCGGAAGACCTCATTAAAGAGGCGAGAAAAGACGAGAACTTCTTTTACTCCATCCATTGTAACCGGTGATTAAACGTGGTGTTTCCAAGATGAACCTGAAACCAAGCGTCAAAGTGCCGAATGGAAGGCCCTGGACGAGCCACCAGCCAAAAAATTGCGTTTGAAGAAGTCAAAAATCAAGTCGATGCTCATTTGTTTTTACAATTCTAAAGGAATTGTGCTCAAAGAGTTCGTGTTAACGACCCAAATCGTCAATGTAATTTTCTATCTTGACTTTTGAAGCGTTTGTTGCATCGCATTCATCGAATTCGCGAAGAAGGAAGCTGACGCTTATGGCATAATAATGAACCATCTCATCGATCCACTTTTGTAACTGATTTTTTGACCAGAAATCGCATTTTAACCATCAATCACTCACCGTATTCACCTAAAATAGCACCACGTAGCTTCTACCTATTCGGAAAGTTGCATTTGGCCATAAAAGAAAAACATTTTGCGTACGTAGAGGCCATCCAAAAAGCTTGTACCGACATCCTGAAAGACAATCCGGCCAATGACCTGAAATACTCTTTCGAAAAGCTTTTAGATCGCGCAAAACAGTGTATCGAGACCAGAGGGGACTATTTTGAATAAAGAAACTCGAAGTTATCAGAACAGAGCTCCTGTCGTCTGTATTTTAGCTCAGTCTTGGTCTTCACTAAAGTTTGCTGATAGGCGGATTACTTTTCATGTTAGATTTTGTCCCGCATTTTAACCTATCACATTCTTGTAGGAACGAGGTAGCGCAAAATGAATCATCCTATTGGAATATTTCGACTTTTTGCAAATGGCGTCGTATATGACCTATATTTGAGACTTGTGAAATAGACAGCTTCAAAATATGAACAGACAAGCATTAGAGTGTGTAAAGGTTGAAATAAAGATGGCAGATTAGTAATAAGTTAAGAGTTGTTCAAACAACAAACTGAATGATTAATTTTAGTGGCTTTATTTTATAACCAGGATGTGGGAAGATGCAATTTTCGCTTATGGAGAAACCCATTTCCCATGTAGAGCTCTTTGTTGACCGTCGCATTCTTATCGAGCATTTCCCAGTGCACCATCCAGTCCCGCCAAGCGCATATAATGATATTTTTCAGCCTGACTCTCGGCTTTGGCGTATCTCCTGGAGTCACGCACTCTTTTCTTTGCTTCATATTGATGTACGGTATAGGCACCACCGTCAACCAACTGATAGGACCTTATCAGTGTGGCTTCAGACCTGGAAAGTCTACCATCGACCAAATATTCACAATACGCCAAATCTTGGAAAAGACCCATGAAAGGAGAATCGACACACACCATCTTTACGTCGACTTCAAAGCTGCATTCGACAGTACGGAAAGGAGTTACCTGTATGCCGCGATGTCTGAATTTGGTATCCCCGCAAAACTAATACGGCTATGTAAGATGACGTTGCTCAACACCAGCAGCGCCGTCAGAATTGGGAAGCACCTCTCCGAGCCGTTTGATACCAAACGAGGTTTCAGACAGGGTGACTCGCTGTCGTGTGACTTCTTTAACCTGATGTTGGAGAGCATCGTACGAGCCGCAGAACTTAATCGCTCAGGCACAATATTTTATAAGAGCGTACAATTGTTGGCGTATGCCGATGATATTGATATCATCGGCCTTAACAACCGCGCTGTTAGTTCTGCCTTCTCCAAACTGGATAAAGAGGCAAAGCGAAAGGGTCTGGTGGTGAACGAGGACAAAACGAAGTACCTCTTGTCTTCAAACAAACAGTCGGCGCACTCGCGTATCGGCACCCACGTCACTGTAGACAGTTATAATTTCGAGGTTGTAAAAGACTTCGTTTATTTAGGAACCAGCATTAACACCGATAGCAATGTCAGCCTTGGAATCCAACGTAGAGTCTCTCTTGCCAACAAGTGCTACTTTGGACTAAGTAGGCAACTGAGCAGTAAAGTCCTCTCTCGACGAACAAAACTAACACTCTACAAGACTCTCATCATGCCCGTCCTAACGTATGGCGCAGAAGCTTGGACGATGACAACATCCGATGAAGCGACGGTTGGAGTGTTCGAGAGAAAGATTCTGCGTAAGATTTTTGGACCTTTGCACGTTGGCAACGGCGAATATCGCAGACGATGGAACAATGAGCTGTATGAGCTTTACGGCGACATAGACATAGCGCAGCGAATAAAGATCCAGCGGCTTCGTTGGCTGGGTCATGTCGTCCGAATGGATACAAACGCTCCGGCTTTGAAAGTATTCGATGCGGTACCAGGTGGTGGTAGCAGAGGAAGAGGAAGGCCTCCTCTGTGTTGGAAAGATCAGGTGGAGAAGGACTTGGCTTCACTTGGTGTGTCCAATTGGCGCCGGTTAGCACGAGAAAGAAACGACTGGCGCGCTTTGTTAAGCTCGGCCAAAATCGCGTAAGCGGTCATCGCGCCAATTAAGAAGAAGATAGGCACCATTTCTCATCTTCCGTGACAATTCAGTACAAAAAGCGCTGTTTATGACCGCGTGTTGTTCGATGGTGGGCAAGATGCTGAAAAACAATTTGAAGGCGACTTTTTTTTTGTTTTTTACATTGAGGTCGGGAGGCACCTAGTCTCCCAATTTTTTTATAAAACCCATTGAGTGAAGGGGATTGAAAGTCGTTTTATGATTGCCACTTTTTCCGCCAATTCACGACTGGTTTGGCGAAAGTTCTCTCTCAAAAGTGATTTGAGACTTTCTTCATCGAATTCATAAGACTGCGGGACGTGTCATCGACGTCAAAGTCACCTATGACCCCTTCTCCATACACGTTGCAAATGTCCTGGGTCGCTTCGGCAGCTTTTTAACCTCGATGAAAGGCAAAGAAGAGCCGGAGTCGAAAATGTTGATTTTTTCCTCCTGGATATTCCATTTCTAAGCCTCAAAACTAATAAAAATTAAGTAACACAAAAATGCAATTAGCATAGTTTTGTAAAGCAGAAAGAGTTCTATCGAATGAATACTTACCCTTTGCCGAACAGCAAACAAAACGCTATGAACTTATTCCCCAACCCAATAGTTTGATCACAGTTTAAGTAAGTTATTATGAGAAGTTTGAGTTGTAATATTCACTTCGCAGGTGGATTGCCTCTATCATTATATATTCGACCAGTACTGATGGCGTCCGCAGCATACAACTTTAATGTCCACTAAGTATAATTAACTACGCCATCCCCTACATTGATTATGAGTATATGAAATTGTTTGTTTGTTGACCGGAGTAGCTTTTCCTGTCGCATTCGCGTGCACTTCTGTTTGTTTAGCCTCGAATTATGTTGCAGCAAAATAAACGCATGTACGTGTATACGTGTGTATGTATGGGTATTTAGCTCTACATTTGCTTTATAATCTACGACTACACAAAGCCTACAAATCGGCAAATAGCTAAAATAGAAAATCTTCAAATCCTTCAACATTCGCATAGCCACAATTATTTGTTTACAGGCAGGAAATGCTTTTTATCCTACAACTGAACAGCGCATTACGTGACAAAATAAAGTCTGAGCAAATGCAAGGTAGAAGCTTCAACAAAGGGGAAAGCTTATAAAAGAACAAAAAACAAAGAAAAAAATTGAAAAAAATTAAGACATGTAAATAAGCAGTCGTGTAGATAAACAAATAAACAACCTGCCAAGCAAAATGCCAGTTGTCAAGCAGCAAGCAAATGGAGCAGCGCTGCTTCGAACAACTCTTTCACATATTCGTTTATGTTTTTGTTGTGAAAAACGCAGCAGGTGTGCCGCACACGATTCCTCAGCAAGCCGGTGAGCCAGTTCCTTGCTTCAAAGTGCTCGCGTATTTATCTTTCTTACATCCCTCACTTTGTTTTCCGTACTTATGGATGTGTGTACGTGTACATGTGTTGTGATATTTGCTGTGTGTCACCTTCGCCATGCGCCATTTATCCTGTTTGCACTGTCATTTCACATTTTCGCAATGTCTGCATATGAAAATTGAATTTGTTGCACAAACCCTTTTATCGGCCTCATATCCCCTTGTTTCTTTCGCATAACCATTTTGTTTATTTACTACTATTCTTTTTCGTTTTTATTTTCTTCTTTCTTTTTTTGGTTTTTTTTTTTGTGTCAGGAACATAGCCCCTTTAACTGTTTTAATATTTATGCTGCTCACTTTGTGTTCGTTTTTCTCTGATTAGTTGCGCTGCTCAAGCTCTTTTTCGTGGAAACTCACCACCTTCACGGCACGCTGTCATTTTTTTTAGAGCATAAACTTTATACTAAGCTCTATGAATGCATGTGTAAGTATGTACGCTTGTGTTTGCTCTGGGTATGTGGAAAAATTTCACGTGCATGACAACACTGTGCTTGCTCGAAAACGCGTCACACAGGGCATACATCTATTATAGATATTTGGGGCATAATGAGCGCTAGACGGAATCAGTCGCCATACGGTAAAAAGTTGTAAAAGGCGACCCACTGTACTTAAAGTTTTAGGCACTAAAAAAAACATTTTTTTTGGGGTCTTGTGTAACCGTCGGAATGGTTTTTTTTATTATAACTTTGTCACTTGGCATCTGATTCTCAAAGGCGTAATGTCATTTTTCAGGTCTTGAGTAGTTATATGTGTTGTAACTTCTTGGTTTACGAATTGGCGAAATTGTTTAACTACAAACTTTAAATAAAATTCAAAAAGAATATCTTTGGGGTACAAAATTGGCGATAGCTCGCCCAACTATCGAAAAACGACTTCTTAGCGATAAAAGACATTAAAAGGAAATACCGAAGACGTGAAGACTGAAACAGTGTTTGCAAATCGAATGTAGAATGGCCAAGTTATAATAAAAAAGTATTTCAGCGGTTTTCAGAAGGACACAAACAAATTGTTTATGGTGCCAAAATAAGCTTCAAACAGAGAGATGGAAATTTATAACTTTTGGAAACCAGTCTTACAAACACCCGTGTGATATTTATTTTTCTGTATTGGCTTAAATTAAAAATAAGAGGTTTATAAAACTCATAACACTCCCCAAGGATAAACTGAGAGATTGCACGGGCAGTTTCACAGGTCATTGCAGACTGCACAGTCATCTGCACAATATCATCATATCCGAGAGCATATCGAATCCACATGCAGCATGCTTAACTGAAGGGGAAATCCACGGAATCAGCCTCATACGAGGTTCTAGGGGCTATGGAAAAAACTCTGAGGGCCAACAATTCACTTTTGCGGTCTTCATAGATATAGAGGGTAATTTTAATAGCATTAGAGCGGAGTCAATTGTCACTGACTTGAAGACCTATCTGTCTCCGGATTTCGTTAAGTTAATGCGGTACCAAGAGGGATTGAAATCACTAGATTCGTGCACAGAGTGGTACCCCCTACTTTGGCTAGTTGCTATTGACGAAGTTCTGCAAATACTAAATAAGGGTGGGGTTCACATAGTAGCAGTCGCCGATGACTTGGTCCTAATGGTATCGGGACCTTTGCTCTCAGTCATTGCTGAGACTTTGGAAAGGTCATTGGCTCTACTCAGTCGCCGGGTTGCCACTTGCAACCTTAAAGTGAACTCTGACAAAACGGTGCTGGTGCTATTTACCAGAAAATATAAACCTCCACACTTTGGACTTCCAAATTAGATAACCATGTTCTCCTGCTTTTATCAATAAATTCATCATCAGTATAGTCTTCTGTTCCTGTATTCTATATTCGCCAAAAAAATAGGGGCTCAAGGGACCACAAGTCGTGCTGTGAATATATAACGTAGTGGTTCTGCCAATTTTACCTGGTTTGGTGGCAAGCACTTCGGAAGGGCTAATGATATCACTAAACAAAGGAGGTTGTGAAGGACTGCTTGCATTGGCATCACCAATGCTGCCTTTAATATCGTTGTTTACTTACTTCCCATCGACTTTTACGTTATTTCCATCCCTGCTCAAAGTGCAATCAGGTTAAAGAAATTGGCCCCTGAAGGCAAGCTCTCAAGAGACATGGTTGCATTATCGGGCAACATCAACATTTAACACCGTATTTCTCTGAACTTCGTACAGATCTCTCTATCCGCAAACAGGAATTCGAGGATCGAGTCAGGGTAATCTTTCCAAGTAGGCAAAACTGAACCGCGAGGAGAATCTGGTACTTCTTTCTTCACTGACGACTCCCAGATTGAATCGCAAGTCGGCGCGGAGGTTTTCTCTAAATCAGCCAGTTTATCTATTTCCTTAAAATTTCCGAATACTGCTAGTGTTTTTGAGGAAGAAGTCTTTGTGATCCTGTAGGCATGCAGAATGCATAAGAAACGCAAACTGGTTAACTCCTGTAAGCAGGAGATCAAATCTTTTAGGTGTACAGGAAACATTTCTCTGGTCTGGGCTCCAAGGCATAGAAACATAGAGGAAAATGAAATTGTGGATGAGCTTGCCAGCAAGGAGACTGAATCGGTCGCAGGAACCTCCCACCTCGTCATTGGCATCCATATGACTGTTGTGAAAGGGTAATTGCACAACTTATTTTTCGGGAAAGCGCAGAAAAGATGGAGCTCCATTTCGTCGTGTGCTATTTCGAAAACCCTTAAGCTCCAGTACAATACAAGGAGGACTCCGAAAGTCCTGGGGATTCCACGGCATTCAATTTTCAAACACATAACTTGGTTTAACGGTCACTGAATGATCGGCATACACGCGGAAAAGATAGGCTTACCATTTAACCCCCCATTGTAGAAGATGTCGGAACCTTTCAGAGAAGGTGTGCATTTTCTCTGTAAATGTCTGGGTTTGGCAGCCTGGGGCAGTGCGCCAACCTAAATCCCATCAATCTTCTCCATTAACCTACTTACCTATAAGGACCAAGTGCAAACCTCCAATAAATCTACATCTATCCTATATAAGATATACAGCACAAACTGAAGATATTAATTTTTTCATAAGGTATTCTAGTAAATAGGCGGGCTACCCAGATGAGCTTTATATCAAAGAATTCGGATGCGATCGAAAGTGAAGCCACGCGTTCCTTGGCCGAGCTCGAGTGCACCGTCATCGAGCCCAGGGCCCTAATTGCCGCGTGGTTATCGGAGTAAATATTTTCTTTGCATACACAGGCCTTTAAAATAAAAGATATTTTCGTAATCACCACTCACACAACTTAATTTATTTTATTCCAAGCCGCCTTATGAGAAAACTCTGTAGATTTTGTTAGTAAGAGAGATTTTCGGTTGAAATGATCGCTTGACCTGACTATATCGACCAGTTGCTGCAAGAAGGTCTACAAAAAAAAACAAAAAAAACAAAAAAAAAATAGATAACTATGCAAAAATCACTACTTCTCACTCCTATGCTTGCCTAATGCGGTTATAATTCGTATGCAGAGGGTGCACAGCAAATTTAAAGTTTTGAAGCCATTTCTCTCCCCTCTTGGTTTTTTGAGTTACGATACTCTTGAAGCAAATGAACGATATGATCCCAACATGTGTCAGATAAATTTCTTATGAAATATATTTGTTGATTTGCGATTGATGTAAATTTCTAATTTAGTGTTTTCCGTAAGAAGAAGAAACACGCTTATCCATATCTTCTAAAGAATGTTGCAGAACAAATTTCACTTTTCAAGCACAGTGTGACCAGCAAACAATTCTACTTCAGTGCGCAACCCATAACAAAGATATGAAAAACATAAAATGAAGGTCGTTCAATTTTATTTTGCTTTGTAGTTTTTCTTCATTAATAAATTATTTGCAATCAACTGTACTATTATAAGGTTGAATAGCATTGCAACGATTACTTGACTGCACGGAGTACCATTTTACCATGCCGACAAACATAATTCCATACAAATTTATACGTAGTTATATACCTGAATGCATGCATACATACATACGTACGTATATAAGCTTTTATAAGCTTCTTAAAATATTTCAACTTTGACCTTCACTACTTTTACGTAATATGAATTTGTGGTTGGTAGGCAGCTCATCGATTTAAAGTTTAATGGATACTTACATCTACATACATATATACATCCACTTGTATATACTCATATATATGTATGTATATATAGTATATGAGTGCTTTGGAGAAAATGAGGAAGTGTGCGCCAAGTGCAGAAAGAAAAGGTGAGGAGTTATTTTCAGTGCAGTGCTGTGAGTTATTACCATTTATTGTCAGTGAGCTTAGGTAAGCAATAGTTTATTTATTGACTGGTGAGTTTCAAATGCTTAAAAATGTAGATTTGGACTTAGATTTATTGAAGATTTGCACTGCGACGTCATGGTCTTTTGGGCCCTCTACTTATCACCATATCGCACGCAGATCCAGGTCTGTTATTAAAAAAAATGTAAGTTAAATTATCGATGCATACATCATTTGATATTAAAATAGCTTTGTATGAAAAAAGTGAGAGGTATTTCTTAACCTTTTAGTGCATGAATTAAGCGGTTACATACGTCCAGCAGCGCCAAAAATGCGCTAAAAGAAAAACTGTTTTTAGAAGAGAAAACGAGTTTAAAGTTCGAGGTACAGGAGCACGCGGACCGCTCTCTACCCAGTTAATGGGCTTCAGAAGCTAAAATATTGGGAATTCCCGCAAGAAAATTTCACAGTATATTCCTAAGATACTATACTTTCGAAATATCGAAAAAATATATACATAAACCATTGAAAAAAATTATTTCACGGTGGAAATAGCTTTATCTAATTTTGAGTAGGTTAGGTTAGGTTATGGTGGTAGTCGGCCCGTATGACACGCTCACTAGGACCTTACAGAACCGTTGTGATACCACTGTGCGACACGGGAACCTTGTTTATTTATTTTCATGAAACCATTTTGAGGCTCTTATGAAGCACAGGATTGGTCTAATCCGCCAGGTAGTTCTGCAAGAGAATTGAAAAAGTGTTTGACTAGACAACCTGCTCTGATTTTAGCTAAGACTGGACAATTGCACAGGAAGTGCACAACTGTTTCTTCCTCTTTCTCATCTCTGAAACTTCTACAATGTTCCTAGTCTCGAGGAGTGCCTGCAAAATAGCCAATGACCGATGACACAAGCCACGAACTTCGAGATATCATCGCTTGAGAGGCTAAGCAATTCCTTTGTCCTTTTCTTGTTTATTTGCGGTCATAGTAGCCTAGCTGTTAGACACGTATCTTTATTTCTCCAATTTACTCGTGGCCAAAGGTATTCCAATGGTTCTTTTATCACTGAGCAGTTGAAGAGCAGTAACTTTTTCTTTTTAGCTCATCAGCTCTACAGTTTCCCTAAATATATATGTGTCCCTGAACCCAAATAAGGCTGACCTTGAATACGACGCTAATATCATTTAGGGCTGCTCGGCATTCTTATGCAACCTTTGATCTTAGTGTAGCCGCATTCATTGATTGAATGACTGCTTGGCTATCCGAGAATATATTTATAGTCGTTTTAGTTACGGCATGCATATTTATGGTAGGTATATAGCCACTTCTTTTATGTCTAGAACCTCTGCCTGATAAACGCTGCAGTAGTTTGGTAGTCGAACGGATAGTTCCAGTCGTAATTCTTTCGAAAATACTCCATAGCCAACTTTACCGTCTCGCTTGGAACCATCTGTATAACAATTTAATTCCCCTCTTCTTCATGGCCTTGGTGTCTGCCACTCCCTTCTTGGCAGTGTACTTGTCTTGAAGAGCTTGCCGAAAGTGGGTCTAAGAATAGAATAGTCTTGTTTGTGACTGCTCAAAGTGCGCAAAATACACGCGTAGCCAAACCGCCGTTCTTTCCATAGCGCCATACTTTTGAGTCTAAGTGCCGAGGCGGCGGCCACGTTTTCCCCTACGAGATTTAGTACAGGCAAATTGACTATCACTTCTAGCGCTTTGTTTAGGGTAGTCCTTAAAGCACCAGAGATGCATAAAAGGGCTGTTCTTTGGAGTTTACTCATGATTTTAGCGTAACTTGCCTTTCGAGCAGATGGCCACCATACAAGTATTAAATATATTAAGATTGGCCTAACTACCGAAGTATATAGCCAATGAGTAACGCCAGGTGTTAACCCTCATTTAATACCGACCGCCCTTTTACAAGTATATAATGCAACGTTGGCCTTTTTTACTCTATCCTTAATATGCGGTTTCCATGTGAGTTTCCTATCTAATATGAGCGTTAGTACTTGACATTCTCTTTCAAAGGAATCTCCAAAACCTTAAAAACCAGCAGAGAGATTATAGGAAGCCTATGTTTCCTTGTGAAGAGAATTATTTCAGTTTTGCGGGATTTATAGCGAGTCCCCTACTCTTACTCCAGCTGCTAAGCGTGGCCATGTTAGAGCGCAGAATGTCCATAAGGGTGTTAGGATATACCTATCCCTTTAACAGCAATCGCTAGGTCATCTGCGTATGCAGTGACGTGGCAAGCCCCTCTTTCAAGGGCAGTTTACCGCCAGCAATAGTGAGTTTAGCGCCAAAATTCAGAAGAGAGGGGTGAGGACACCACCTTGAGGTGTGCCTCTGCAGAGTTGCCTGCTTAGAGTAGTGCTGCCTGTATTAACCGTTAGCTTCCTTCTGACGAGTATTGCTTCTATCAGGACAACAACGTGTGGCTCAACTCCAAAGTCTTCAACAATATAAAGCGCTTGCCTTTATATTGTTGAAGGCGCCTTTTACATCTACGAAGGCAACCAACGCAAACACTTTATCTGATGCACATTTTTCCACCTAATTTTGAATAAGACATCCTAAAAATAAAATGAAAAAGTTTTATGTTTCGCTTTTTTATGGAACCATATATAGTTTTGAAGTATAGAAAACAGTTAAAAGGCGGAAAAATTATCATCCGTCGAGAAAGTGTAGTTTATTGACTACATGAAAAATTTTTTTTGTTGTCAAAAACTTAACTTTTACTCTGTTACCATTTTTTTTAAATAAACCACTCGTACTTCAATTTTACTTTTTCACCCACTTGCACAAATGTGAGGTTATTTAAAAAAGAAAAAAAAATTATGCTAACATCTTCTTGTCCGATTTCTGCCAAAACCACCACTCCTTAGTCTTTCGCTTTGATTTAGGATCATGGTGATAGTCCCAAGTCTCATCCAAAGAGATAAATCAACGCACAGAAGAGTCAACATTTTTACAAATTTTATTTTAAAACATTAACTAGGCGTGTATTTTGAAAAATCCTTTACTTAGTGCAGTGACGTAAAGGCCTAACGAACGGTTTTCGTAACGAGATATTCGATGCGAGACTAAAGAACGAAAAAGAGTTTACCGCGTGTATGATAAAGTGAGCTGTTAGGTCAGATGGCTGCCGAAGGAAGAAGGGCTAATTTGAAAGTGAATATACATCAATTATCGTACATTTGTAATTTTAGGTATTGGGGGGCAAATAATTATGAGAATAAATAATTACTCAAACTGGCAGCTAATGCTGCCTTTTTGAATATCGAAATATGCGTTTTTAAAATTCAAATCAATCATTTTAATTCCTCGTTTATGCATTTCGAAATTTGTTCGTCGCATTTGTAGTTCACTTAATTAAATAAAATCATACGAAAGGACACACACAATCGCATTTATGTGTCGACCAAAATTTGAAAATAAAGTATAGCCAAAAAATTACACTCTACATATACATTTATTCACTCACAAATATATGCAAGGACGCCCTTAGGCATGGCGGAAGCTTCGAATGATTCGTGTTGTTATGCATAATTTAGGTTCAATTTTCGAATCAAAGATTGACCGCATATCGTAACAAGCATTAATATGTATATAAGTGTACAATTAATTACACTCAGTCGCAAATACTCACGATTTATACGTACGCATACCGGCACAAATTCATAAAATGACATAAAAAGCCACTTAACATGTCGAGCATACCATTGACACTGTAATTAAAATATGCTAATATTTATGGCTTGCAGCATTTTCGGATTTCAAGCATTTGCGTAGAATTTTTAATAATCATTTAATAATTTGCGTGGACCCTACATGAGCAAGTAAACGCACATAACTACATACCTATATACGATATTTCCTCCATATGACCTGGCACTTGCACACGCACACACACGCCCCCGTGTGGGTATTTAAAGGTAGCGCATGGGAGATTCGGTTATGTTTTTAATTGTTACAAAAATTAATGCTTATTAAAAATTAATGACCACTAGAAAGGCGAGAAGAGAATGCTATAGATTAAGCGGTCAAGTTTGGTAAATAGATGCATGTGTTTTGGCCAATCACGCTGGGCGCCTAGATGTATGCTTTTTTGCTGTAGTACAACTATTGCGTGGTTTAAAATTGTAGTATAAGTTTTAAATGTTAGAAATTTTGCTTGATAGTCATAGATTTTTTAGGTAAAATACAACGATTAACTAGCAGTATTCAATGCTCGGCTAGCTCCGCTGCTACAGTAGCTATTTGTTACTGTCCAGGATTGCGCTTTATATTAGATTCCTTTAGATTTGTAGGCGGCTGCACTTGCAATGAATAGAGAGAAAGGATAGATACAAAATGGATGGTAAAATGGAAAAATTGGCTTGAGTTCACTCTTTCGCAAAAATTTTGAATTTCTTGATGAATCTTAAGAGATCCGAAAAAGGAAAAGAACGAACTTTAACCATACTCAGTACATCGCAACCCAACAGCCTAAGTTTAGAAAATGCCGCACAGCTACAGAAAAAATGCTCTGCGGTGTCCTCATTCTCAAGACAGGGAAAATATGCCTAGTGCCATGCGAATACACCCACTCGTACTCTCAAGATGTTCTTACAAAGTTTTTGGAAAAAAGTCACTAGTTTCCTGTTTGGCTCTTTCACAAAACACTTAACTACTCTGTAGGAGTCCAACTCTGACCAATGTCTTCTATGGGTAGACCTCATGAAGTCATCAATCCAAATTTGAATCGATGCAGAATTAACACCTAGAAAGGATTCAATGGCTAGTGATATACTTGCAGAGCCTTCATTAAGCAGTTTGTCAGCCAACTCGTTCCCTGTAATTCTACAATGTGCAGGCATTCAAATGAGCTTGGCCGTCACTACAAATTCCAATAATCCTAACGCGCATTTTTTCCCCAATTAGCCAAAATTCTACACTCATGATGGCATAGATTTCTATTAAGAATACTGTGACGATCTACCCAGTAGCGTAGGAGTTCTTAGTGTCTTCGTCTAGGTAACATACAAATCCGCTACCATCAGAGGTTTTGGATCCGACGACTCCGCTTATTATGATTCTGAATCAGCTGCCTATAAAACTGGCAACCCACGAAATAGTAGCCAGTTCTGCCATGGGTTTCAAAGAGTCAGACTGCTTGAAACCATATAAATTAGGCGTGGATGAATTATTGAAAAAATTCTAAGATTATAGAAAAATTTAAATTGTCATCGGATCCTTCCTTGCTTAGATTTTAGTAAAATAATTTAAATAGGTTGCCTTCCAGAAGGTATCATCTACACTGGTAGTTCAAACATGTACACAGACGTAGGAAAAATTGTATTTTCTGGAGTACTGCATGTCTCTCTTCCGTTCCATTTACGTACCATTGCAAGTCAATTCCAAACCGAAGCAGTAATATTTGAAGAAGTTCAGCAGAGCTTTGGACATCAATAGCGAAGGAGCATAAATTTCAGTATAGGCATTGATAATAAGTCCATTTTGAGCTCAATGGTACCTAATATACCTGTTACTCGTCTTGATTTTCAGTCATGCTAACATGAGGGCTGGCGAATTGGCGTGAGCTACAGGTAGAACCTTAATTAGTCCAAAGCAACAACACTGCGTTGTCGGCTAGGAATATAATTAAGAAATATTAAAATAGTCGAACTGTGCTTGAAAAAAGATCTCTCAATGGCCACAGATATCCATTATAGGGCCTAAAAAATACGTCCCCAGTCTAACTCTGTATGCTCTTAAGCCAACACAAACTTTTGCGAATCAAATCAGCACTCCAGCATCACTGTAACTAAACTGCCCAAATCCTCGAAAAAGTGTTTTCGCAGAAATTTGAAGGAGATTTCTTCAAACGCGGAGCATTCGCAGTTGGACTCTACTTCGATCTCAACTCTACAGCTTCTACAAGACTCTTAATATGGAACTCCAAACCTAGCTCCAAGTGCATTTCTCGTGAGGAGTCGTATACTCCGTTAGCTTTTAGTAGCAACTCTAGACTTATTTTCAATTCGCGGAAACAGGATGCTCCGCGATTTTGCATGCTCGGTATTTCAAGTCTTGTGTTGGCTTTTTCCTCGCTCATTTCCTCATTTTCCGAAAGACGACTATATCACTTAATCCGAGTATAAAGTTTATTGACAATGTGCTTTGGAAAAATCTGTGGGAATCTTTTCTTGCATAAATTTCGTATCGGTCATCACTGAAGAACTAAAGAACTTCACCGCAGTTTCAAACTCGAAACACATCAGACTTACTTTGGATATCTGCCAGTAATATATGTATGAGTAGATCTCAGATAAAAAAAACGCTACAATGGTTTAGAAGTCTGTATATTTCTCTCAATAGGAATTGCTGACAGAATACGCCACAGCCTCTTCCACCGAACTTGAAACCGTCAGCGAAGTTTGGGATTTCGGCATGGTTCGCTCCCACCGCAGTCTCTTCTACGCTACCGGAACAACCCGAATTTATATGCGGTCATGAACAGTTACTCCAATGCGGTCATGAACAGCACTCCCAATACATGTATGGGAAATTTTTAGGCTGTTACAACAACATGGGTATTTCGACAGCGTCTATAGTGATACTAATTTGCCCGTCACTTCTAACGTTGGATTAAACATCGAAGACTTGACAAAAGTCAATCTCTGTGGTCTGATAGTTCAGCCCCAAGCCTAAGAACTTTCTGGGCTGCACAGCATTACTAAATTTATGTTTATAGATGGAATTTCCAAGAGTATTCTTAGCGCTGCGTGCGGCATAGAGCGGACTTCTGCTCTTAAGTATACAAGGCAAATGAATCATTGCACGTTTTGATAATTCAACTGATGAAATTTCGTATTAGCTGCATTATACCAGTCGAGCGCGTATTAGGGGAGGAAGCATCTTACAACTCACTTCAATGTATAATACCATCTGCAGCCCAATTCCTTTTCTCACTTATCTTACTGTTAAATGCACGTTAAGCTTTGATTTTTCTCTGTTCTTCATTCAAATCCCTTTCCCAGTAACGTTTAGAGTGAAGAGTAACTTTCTGAAATTACGACTCTTCGGACAACTCTAGACTTACGGCATTAAGTCGGCATTTATGTATGTCGTCTGCTTTGGTTTCAGAGATATAAACCGCTCACTCGCTCCTTTTTGTGCGAGTGGCCAGGTCGTTACGTGCTAACTGCAATTTCTCACCTACAGTCCAGCTGAGGCGGTAGAATGAGTAGTAGCCTAGTCCACTATGAATGGGCACAACAACAAATTATATTATGTCTCTGACAATCTCCAAATCAAAATCCCATATCAAAAATGGTTATCCTTTCTACGAAGAAATTCCGTTAAAAAATAGTTGTTAAAATTACTTTTTGTCTTGTTTTTGGTTGCCGTTCATAACAAACACTTCTTAGTAAACCTAATGAAAAATAGAAAGGAATAATTGCATTTCCTAATAATTGGATTTTTAAATAACAAAAATAAAATTAATGAAAAATCTATGCACGGCACTACTCAACAGTGCATTTATTACGCACGACACTGCACATTTGAAATATGACATGAATGAGGTAATTATCAAATTCGTGTTTGGTTAATTTTGTATGATAATTGCTTTCAGAAAAAGTGGCTGGTGCTCATAACTATGATTTATGGTTTTTTTGCAGCGCTTAAACGTTTAAAAATTAATTAAATATTGCTCTCAATATAAAAAGGGCAGTGAAAAATATTACACAAAGTAATTATGTAAAAATGTATAATTTTACAGTTAGTTATTAATTAGATTTTTCACCATTCCCCTTTTGTATTTTCAATGTCTAAATTGAGTTTTAATTAAACCATTTATGTGGCTGGTAAATAACTTTTCACAATAAAACGTTGAGTAAATAACAAAAAACAGATATTCGTTTTTTTCTGCAGTTTGTTTTTTTATTTTATAGAAATATTGTTGTTTCTATTATTTAACTCTTGTTTAATTAATTTACAACTTTTTGTAAGCAGAGCTGGATATTTGAGATGCTGGTTGTTTATTCCATTCAAATTAAAAATGTAGAAATCACATAAAACACTTGGCCCACAAATGAATAAACGAATGAATGAAACTGAAGTATGCACTTCGATTCCTTGGTCCTTTGTACCTTCTACTCATTATGATACCCCTTTTCAAACGCGGTTCACGCAATAAAGCTAAGCTACAACTGAGTTCGGCTGAGCGTAGGTATGTCCTTTCTTCCAGCCACAACTAGTCAAGATTTTTAATCCTTCTTCTCACTATAGCGTCACATGTGGGAAGAAGCTGTGTTGGAGTTTCCGGCGGTTGATTGCAGAAACGACAGAAGTCAGTAGATCACATCGCCAGCTGGTGCAGAAGGCTGCGGAACGCCAGTGAGTATTCTCAGTTTGTCTTTAGGAAAAGTTATGAGTTTCTTGAACCTCTTTTAGTTATACCCTCAGTAAGGACTTGGCCTGACGTAGTCCCATAGTTTGGTACCTGCTTAAGTCTCGTGGCTTTAGCTCTTCACTTCTAAGCTCCACTTTGATGCCATGCCAAAGAAAGACTCCGGTCCTACTAATAGTGA
Organism: Anastrepha fraterculus; assembly: GCA_037575425.1. Classification (NCBI taxonomy): domain Eukaryota; kingdom Metazoa; phylum Arthropoda; class Insecta; order Diptera; family Tephritidae; genus Anastrepha; species Anastrepha fraterculus. Next base: position 63,465 of record JAYXIM010022518.1, read on the forward strand.
GGTCCCAGCCTCTCCAGCCAATGCATGCTCTACTTCGTTCCCAGTTATACTCGTATCACTACGACTTGCCCAATAAATAGCTAATGCTCTTCTATTCAATTTTTCGATTTCATATCGCAAAGTTCATATTACAAAGGAAGTCGATATAGATATGAAACTATAAAACGTTTTCTAATGAAGTTAGTTTCAATCAACCACGTAAATATTAAAAGAAATATTTTTAGTTTTCATTCGAAATGGTCACCATTTGCCTTTACGCAAGTCGATTAGGCCATTCTACTATTGCAGCACGCAAAGTTTCCATGGATATGGATGACGTCGCTGCTCGCTGTGAGATATTCGATAGGACATGCTCTCCAGTTCTGACCACAAACTATAGTCCAATGGATTCAGATCTGGACTTCCAGATGGCCAATATTCTGAGGCTATGAAGCCTTATAAGCTGGAGTGGAATCTTACTGGAAGGTCTAATATTTGCGTCTTTAGAAGTTTTAACATCGAATTTGTCGTTTTGCTTATTAAAAACCTCTTAAAACAAGTTCTTCAAAGTTGTTCTCGCCTTATGCCCTGTAAAATTTATCACGGAATTTATGGCAAGGCTAAGTATAGAGGGTTACTGGGAAAGTAGGCCTGGATACTTAAGATTAATTTAGGTCTGACTAATTTGGTTATATGACATGATGTGCAAAACTCCGATTTGAGATATTCGATTTTAAAGATTACTTAAAAAGTATATATCTTTTTTTGTTTCTGCATCCACTTTTAGTTCAAGGATCAAATTTTTCTTGTTTTTACTGAAGGGGTGTGTCAGTTAACTAAATGAATTAATTGAATTTCAATTAACATCTAAAAGTTTATAATTTTCCACTAAATGTTCTCTACTTCAGATTACTAAAAAAAGCAAAAGAAAATAAAAAAATCGACGAAAATTATTCCATAAATTCTTTCATGTACATAACTTCCTGGTTTGAGTTTTCGGGTTGGCTGGTACATCAGGCAAAGTATCGCTTAAAATGGCATCGATGTTGCGTTTTACGCAGCGACTCGAAGTTGTTGTTTCGCGTGGACGCCGTGACAAAGGCTCTATGTATCACCTTAGCTGACATTTCTTTGATAAATACTCGTCTTGTCATTGGATTTTTTATTATTACGGCTACAAAGACGTAGACGATATAATAATTGGCTATGGATGTACTTAACTTACTGTAAACGTAGCAAAGTGGCCATGTTTGGGTTTTTCTGTTACACGGCATATTATGGCACATTTGTTCAAAAGTGTGAACAGCACCAGGTTTTCATTCTTGGGTCCTGGAATACTGTGAACAATGTTTCTTGTCTGCGTTCTGCTAGTGCGAGCTTTAAAAGGTTGTGCTGACCATTTATGGCCATTCTTGTCTCTCGAATTCATAGTCGATGAAAAAAGCATTTGAGCCTTTGAATTCATACCTAGTCAAATTTTATTCTTATCAAAATTATACCCTCTGCGTTAGACAATGTTTCATATTGATATTAAATTATATAGAATATAATAGAATTATATCTTTACCGTCCTTCCGTTTTATAGAGCAAATAATAAAACCGTCTACTTTAAAAAGTTAAAGTTCGAGTTGTTACATTAATCATAAACACGCATGTCTTGGACACCTCGGACCCAGTATATCCCAAACTTTACGTGTACGCGCTAAGACTACTGGCAGCAAATTGAGCTTTCGTCATCCTAGGAGGGTACTGAGACGCGTGTGTTTGCATCTCTTTCGCGCCATGCGATATCTCGACCACAGCGTTACCTATCGCAAGGTTCTATGCGCTTCGTCTACCTGGCTTTTATGCAAACTTGTAACCTGAGTTGGCACTCAAATAGCTAACTACTTTTCCAGTTCACCGATCACAAACATGCGGCTCAATTTTTCTATTCCCTTTAAGATTTAGGCTAAGTTTCTTATTGAAAATTTCTGTATTTTATCCTGCAAGTTTTTTTTATTATAAAAAACTGATAAAAATTTAAATGGTAGGATTGGCGCGTACACCTTTTTATTACGTGTTTGGCCCAGCTACTTCCCCAATTTTTGGTATGCGTTTTTATTTTTATTCCACGAATGGAAGGACCTTTTATGACAGGCTTTTGCATAGCAGGAATACTGTTAAAGGTTGAAGGTTTACTAAGAGGTGGCCTTTTCTATCGTCTGATGTTTCATCATGTCCATAGTGGTTTTCCAATATAAGCCCTGCAGAGTAGTCGTCAAGCACAAACCCATGCGGTCACGTGTTTTATTATATCTCAATCAACTATATTGATTTGATTTTGCTGTATTGTTCTTTATCGTGTTTTTTTTTTGTGCCACAGGGTCACACGAATCGAGCATAGCAGCATTTCTGCCAGCACTCAAACGAGTTGCTATTTCTATTAGCATATAGCTCTGGCTATATGCGTATACATATATACATATGTTTGTATGTATGATATGTATGCATGTACATACACCAGTGATTGTGCTACAATAGACACATTAATATTTATCGCCATGTTTGTATGAATTGATATTTCACTTTGCATGCATCACCAGTTCTACTGGACCACAGGAATTCATATCAGACTCGCCTTTTGCTCGCTAGGACTGCCATTCACCGCCTCATCCATTCAAGCGTAGATGCAGTCAAGTAATGATTTACCTATTCAGCTACAAATATATTTATCTATCCATCTAGCTATCTATGCATTTAAATAATATACGCATGAATGTGTGGTACATGCAACTAATAGTTGTAAATATATCTACTCAAAAACATGCAGTGCAATCAAACGTGAATCCATATTGATCATTGGAAAAACTCCAATAAATATTTATGAAGAAAACTTTCGTGTATGGATGTGTGGCTGCATTAGTGAGTGCATGAATGGTGATGTATCCCTGTAGCTAAAATGTAAACTAATCACATTCATTTCATGCAATAATATTTTGGCAAAAGCGGACTGGTCGAATAGTAACTAGTTCTGAACCAGTTTCAGTTAGCCCAGACATGATAATATTTTTTTATCCGGAAATTGAAAAATTAACTATTTTATTTAAACAATCGATTGTTTATAAATAATTATCTTCAAGGTCCATAGTGAATTTATTTCTAATTATCGATTTTTTTGTTTATCAGAAATTTTATGTTACTCCTAAAATAAGCTTGAGTAAAAGTCGATTTTTTAACTCGAAATATTACTATAATTATTATTATTTTATTTTTACACTTATTTTTTCTCCTTCTTGATTGTCGCGATAACCGCTTACGCGATTTTGGCCAAGTTTATCAAATCGCGCTAGTCGTTTCTTCCTCGTGTCAACCGGTACCAATTGGAAACATCATGTAAGACCAAGTCCTTCTTCACCTTATCTTTCCAATGTAGGGGAGGTCTTCCTCTTTCTATGCTACTACCAGCTGGTACCGCATCGAAAAATTTCAGAGCCGGAGCATTTGTATCCATTCGGACGCCATGACCCAGGTAACGTAGCCACTGGATCTTTATTCGCTGCACTTTGCCTATGTCGCCACCCAATGCATGCGTTACTCGCCGTCGCCAACGAGCAAAGGTCCGAAAATTTTCAACAGAATCTTTTTCTCAAATACTCCAAGTGCCGCCTCATTGGGTATTGTCATCGTTCACGTTTCTGCGCCATACAATAGGACGGGTATGATGAGGACCTTATAAAGTGTTAGTTTTGTTCGTCGAGAGAGGACTTTACTAATCGATTGCCTACTTAGTTCAAAGTCAATCTGACATTTTTATCGCTGCTAATGCTGGTTTCTAGCTAACTTAAACATATGGATAATAATCACCCCAGAAATGATTTTGCAATACTTAAGGCCATTAGTCTATCAGATCAATAAGCTGCTTAGAAATTTTAGATTTCCGAAAATCCCGAAGCATCAATCTAACCTTAGCTACTATATTTAGAAGTTGAGTACTTTGGAGGGTATCATGCGTCAGTTTTTGGATAAGCATGACGAGAGTATTGATTTTCAAGGTCCATGAACCATGTCTTATACAAGAGAAAAAACACATAAGATACTCAGGGCTTTGCTCAACCAGCCCATAAAATCTGCCCTCCGTTTCTCAAGTATCAACTTGATAGGACGGCATCCTGAGCCAAAGAGTTTCTTCAGGCATCCCATAAGAATCTCAGCTGAGATCTCAAAGTAACCCAAAAACCATGCTAGATCGAGCTATCAACCTCTTTTAAATAATTTTCATCGTGAACAAGCGCTAGTGGTCGCCAAATCTAGATTCCTTTCATCGACTTATTAATTTAAATAACCTTTACGCACAGATCTCTCTATTCGCAAACTGGAGTTTGAGGGTAGTGCTAAGGAAATCAATCTCTCCAATTAGGCAAGATTGGAAAGAGGAGATAATCTATACCGATGTATCATAGCATTGGTACTTTGTTTTCACTGATGGCTGCAAAATGGAATCGGCAGCCGAATCAGGAGTTTTCTCTGAATCAGCCAATTTATCTATTTCCATAAAACTGCCCAATACTGATAGTGTTTTTCAAGCAGAATTCTTTGCGATGTGCTTTTCAGGAAGGGGTCGATTAAATTGGCTCAGAGATCTCCTGTATGGTCATCGGCATCCCTCCAACTGTTGTTGAACGATTATTATTATTAAACTTATTTCTCAGAAAAGTGCAGAACAGATGGAGCTCCGTTTCATCGACGTAGGACCCTGAAAGTAGTAGTAGTAGTAGATGTGTTTACTGGCCATTGGACGCTCGGCCTATACGAAAAAAGTTCAGTTTGTCATTTCAGAGAAGGAGACTGTTGAGCACTTTCTCTGTAAATGTCTGAATATGCCAGCTAGATGACTAAGGTTACTGGGTACTCCTTTTTTTGACTGTTTGAAGCAGTGCTCCAATTTAACTATTAATATTCTCTATTACATCAACAGCTCTGGCTGGCGGTAGATATTTGCCTGTTTGAGGTCTCATTATGGTATCAAAACGGCGCTTTCTTGCTACTTTGCGTATGCCAGACTGGTACTCCAGCCATTTCATCTACCTATCCTTTACAAATGTCGAATGTTTCGTACAAACGGCTCAACATAAGCAGACGTGATTGTGCCTTTCGTTGTGTAATTCATCAGCGCATACGAGTTTTTAATGTAAAGACAAAGCTTTTATTTGAAAGCAGAGCGATCGTCCAGCATAATACATCCTTCCATGAAGGTATCTACAGATACAGGTTTCAATTGCGAAAATCTCCATATGGGTGTTTACCTTTATTATTGTAAGCTTTTTTCGAGAACCGTGTTCAGATCATTCCAGCAACACTACCTCATCTTTCAGCTTAAATTACCTAAAACAGTGTGTAAAACTGGTAACTTTTCAACGATAGATGATCTTATCGCACAGCTGTTCCTTTCTTTCTTCTTACCGAACTATGGTTTTGGCGGCATAGTGTTTCATCATTTCATAACAGATCGTTCAAAAACAGAGAAAGTGCAAGCGTATCACTCCCAAACTAGTATTTTTTGAACTGAAATGGAGAGAATGAATGTGTTTAATGACTTTAAAACCTGATGGCCGAACAAAACCAATGGCAATGTTTACCGAAACAAGATACCAGAGCCTTTTTTTGTATAATGCCGCATTCGCGCGGTTTCCATCAATATTGACATCGCTTCTCGAACCAAGCTTGTTTGAGACTAGAGAAATTTCTGTGAGGTCTTCGACAGACCATGTTCTCCAATTCTGATCACAAACTGTAATCCAACGAATTCAGATCTGGACTTTTAAACGGCCAATCTTCTGCGATTATGAACCCAGGAATATTGTTTGTTGGCCACTGCTGGGTGGTTTTTGCCTTATGGGCTAGAGCGGAATATTGCTAGAAGATCCAACGCTCTCCATTGAAGGGAGTACTGGTCAACTGCTTCACCACGCTTACCAAGACTTCCTCCTGGTACACTTTTGCCCCGATCTAAAACCCTTTTTCGCAGAAATGAAGAGATGTAATGCCTTTACAAGACAATCACATAAATTTCATCGTTTTGCTTTTAAGAACTTCTTCAACAGCGAAAATTTTCTCATCTGTGAAAATAATATTTTCATAGCCGTTGACCGCGTGCCACTGAAGAAGCTGTTTGCATCTGTCGAGCCTATTTTTTTTCAAGTAAGCTGTCGAGTGACGGAAGGCTTTCATGTGAAGTTCGTCTCTAATTGGTCTTGACATGGATTTGGTCGATACATTCATTTCCCTAGACATGTTTTTCTGCTTTCTAAGGGGATTTCTTTGTCGAGTGGCTTATATGGCTGCACAGGTTCAAAACACACGAGGACGACCACTTCTGTTTCTCTTTGTCACTCTCTCTGAAAAACGATTGATTGTGCGGCAGACAAAAATTCTCGAAATATTAAACTCAAATATTCAGCAATTCGTAAATCTCACTTGTCCGTTTACCACATTTAAGTAATGCAATCACTGCAATGCGATTTTCCTTAGCTCCACCAAACTGAGAATCATTTATGAGTAAACAATACATACGAACAAAAGCAAAAAACGGAACACTTTTCTGCAAATAAAATTTAGGCACACGGAGTACCTAGCTGACGATGAGCTCGCTGACTCAGCTCAGGAAACTCATAACCTTAGCATGCTCTGGCGACTTGTAGATTTATGGCTGTTGTCTTATAGAACTTTTATTTATTTTTCATGGGTCTAAACTATTTTATAAGCCCTATAAGATTGCGTCAACATTTAAGTAAATTATTTCGTAGATTATTTCGTTTGGAACTTCAGTATATTGCCAACCCATAACGAAGGCTGTTTTTTACTTATATTTACAGCAATTTTTAAATCACTTAACCATAGAACCAACCCATTTCTTTCAGGAAGAGAGAAAAAGAGAGGTAATCATAGCTCGAAATTCACTTCAAAGTTGGCCAGTTTAAAACCAATAGATTACTCTGCTAGGCTAATCGACTCAAATATGAATTTAAATCATATTTCTTTACATACCTACACAAATTTATAAATTTACATTTGTATGCGTGCAAAGTTGCCATTAGTGGAAAAGTCAAACATACATTGGGGTGATATCTGTAAACAAATGATGTAACTGCATTCTGAGGATATCTTTATACCACTTATACGCAAATACATAAAGGTATAAGTACACACACACATATGTAGGCATGTCTTTAAAAAGATATTAGTCAATGCACAAGTTTATTCTTCGTGTTTGTATTTATTCTTAGATTTGATTTACTGAACTAATCGATAAAACGAAAAGCAAAAACAAATTTAAGTACGAATATGGTTTGTTGTTTGTAGTTGACCCCAAATAGTACCACCCACACACATTTAGGTATGCATACATTTTTCATAGCACACAATTATTCAGGCAGTGGCTCAGGTATGTTAGCAAACACAGTCACACAAATATTTATTATTTTAATTTGGGAAATTATAAAAGCAATTTCCTCGATATGAAATAATAATACGATTTTTTATTAGGGGTGAGAAATTTTTATTATCTAAGCTGACTTTTTCCAAGTGGTTGCGTACTTCATTGAATAATAAGGCTTAAGACAAGATTTATTCTCCTGAACACAAATTGAAGATAATAAGAAAAAATGTTTACTTAGAGAAATTTGGTTAATCCCATTTAATATTAAAAAATTTAACCAAGTTTTTACTAGAAAAGTTTTGATGCTTTTATTGAAGCAAATAGTGCTTGTACCTAATGTATCATTGGAATACAATACTAATTAACTACTTAACGAATGTAGGCCCTTTTGATAAAATTTTTCTAACATTTCGGCACAGTGCGCGAAATCAGGTTTATCAGCTTAGTAATCTCATTAACCTAGTATGATCGGGATACCAGCTTTATTGTGTGTACAAAACAACTCATTATGGGCGATTTAACCAAAAGTCGGCGTGGAATTAGAAAAACGTGATCCTAATCGCATTAACTGATTATACGAATTCAAACAATCAGAATATTCCTTCTAATAAAGAATTGACGGCGTATACATTTGTTTGAACAGCAAAACGTACGGCTTTGAACTTAACCTCGAAAATCAGTTTTATGTAGGCATTGCTTTTTCAGCAGCAAATTTTTAATCCCCGTAATAAAAAACTATAGCCTGAGTCCCTCGCAAGATACTGCCAAACATTTATTCATAAATTAGGTTGATAGATGGTGCTACAGCAAAATCAACAAAGTCAGCCAGAAGAATTAAACCGAACTACGTCAGCGAGCTATTTCAAAATGTGCTTTAGATTACTTTGAAAGCAAAAAAGAAAAAATAATAATAATTTATGCAGTTTATGCAGTTTATGCCTCATGTCTTATGTCTTATGTCTTATGTCTTATGTCTTATGTCTTATGTCTTATGTCTTATGTCTTATGTCTTATGTCTTATGTCTTATGTCTTATGTCTTATGTCTTATGTCTTATGTCTTATGTCTTATGTCTTATGTCTTATGTCTTATGTCTTATGTCTTATGTCTTATGTCTTATGTCTTATGTCTTATGTCTTATGTCTTATGTCTTATGTCTTATGTCTTATGTCTTATGTCTTATGTCTTATGTCTTATGTCTTATGTCTTATGTCTTATGTCTTATGTCTTATGTCTTATGTCTCATGTCTTATGTCTTATGTCTCATGTCTTATGTCTTATGTCTTATGTCTTATGTCTTATGTCTTATGTCTTATGTCTTATGTCTTATGTCTTATGTCTTATGTCTTATGTCTTATGTCTTATGTCTTATGTCTTATGTCTTATGTCTTATGTCTTATGTCTTATGACTTATGTCTTATGTCTTATGTCTTATGTCTTATGTCTCATGTCTTATGTCTTATGTCTTATGTCTTATGTCTTATGTCTTATGTCTTATGTCTTATGTCTTATGTTTTGTGTTTTATACTTTTATGTTTTACGTTTCCTATTAAAAACGTATGCTATGTTAAATTTTATTTTACCTTTTTTATTAAATCAATAATTCAAGTTACTTTATTTGACTCCGTATTCAACGAAATTTATCTTAGTATCTTTTCATCCCAAATTAGAAGATAGCTTAATGTGGCTTACATTTTTTAAAGGAAGATACTTACTTGTATATATGGATGTATATATTTAAATTTTTTTTTCTTTTCCTACTCTCTCTTTTTTTGTTTGTGTTTTCTATAAACTTTTTAATACTTTCTCTGACTGTATTTAAATGATTACCAGTACCAAAAGTGCAATTATTCGAAGTCACTTAGGTTAGGTTAGGTTAGCCTGGTTGGCAATAAGCCACGCATAGACCTTTTGGTCCCTAGCGATACCAGATGGAGACCGACCTCTATGAATACCTAAAGTAGACATCATGTAGGATGTCAGCGCTTTTGGCGAATCTAAGTAGGGCTGGGAGCTACGCTTTTGAGACGTCTTCCAGACCCTCAAACAGTGGGGCTCCCAGGCATCTTAGTCGCGTTTTTGATAATGCCGGACAAACGCACAGAAGGTGTTCTAAAGTCTCCTCAACATCCTCTCTGCATTTTCTGCATTTGTCCGTGTTAGCAGTCCCTATCTTGTACGCATTTGCAGCCAATAGATTGTGACCTGTTAGCATACCTATGATAGTTCTGCATTCCTTTCGCGAGAGCGTAAGTACGAATTGAGTAAGTTTTTTGTCGTTAGTTCTACACATGACTTTTGCTGTTTTGCATGTGGTCAGGTTAGTCCACCTAGCTTTCACTTGCCTTTTCATGTGGTCGTCCATTTCATTGTATATTGTGTTTAGCGGTCTCGGTATGTCGTTCTCTTGTTCAAATGGTGTTTACGCCCAAACGCCCGAAAACACCCGCCCGAATCCACACGCCCGAATGTATATTTCCCCGAATTGACAGTTTCCCGAATTTTTTTGCCCGAACGTCTTCGCCCGAACCCATTTGCCCGAATCCTTTTACCCGAAAAGAAAAAAAAATTTAAAATAATTAAGAATTAGTATACACTTGAAGTACATGCAAGAAAAGAACAAAAGAGTGCTATTCCTTTATTTATTCATAACAAATGTTGTCAAAATTCTTGTGTCAAATTCATCAGTCAGTCATTCGTTCTTAATTATTCATAAAAATGGAAGAAATTGAGGAAGTGGGACAACTTGTCGGAAAAAAATTAATAATCGGAGGATACATTTATGTCAGATCCAAACCGTCGAAAAATAATCAATTCTATTGGGACTGTCAATTGGTTCGAAGAAAAGAATGCAAAGCGCGGGCAATTACATTGCAGACAGTTTCTGAGTTAATAGTTTTAAAAGGCCCTAAAAAATCTCCTCATGAACATCCGCCCAAGTTAGAGCGACACCACGTCAAACCTGGATATCACTCCAAAAACGATTACGCACAATAACGGAAGAATACCAAAGATATAAAGAAGAAAACAAAATTTTGGAATACTTAACTAATTTAGCATACAACATTCAAATATCCTAAATTCACACAATTCAATTTCTTTCACACCATGCCATATAATTAAAACTTGTTTACAAAATTTTGAATTTTAATTATTTATTAACATTTTTATATAAAATTTATTTTTATTTTTTCGGGCATTTTTCGGGCATTTTTCGGGAAAATTAATAAGATTCGGGTATTCGTATTCGGGCAAATTTATTCGGGTAAATTATTTTCGGGTGATTGGGTTTCGGGTGAATGTCCATTCGGGCATGTGTTTTCGGGATTTTGACCTGGAATCTCAAATGGTAGTCTCACAGCACTTTTTGCTATCTCATCTACTATTTCGTTCCCTATAATGCATTTGTGACCAGGTACCCAGTAGATATGCAGCCTACTGTTTCCGGCTAGCCTTTCTATGGCCTCCCTGCTCCGTCGAACATTTTTGGACTTAATACAATATGAGATTATTGCTCTTATTGCTGCTTGACTATCCACGTATATATTAATTGTTGAGTTCTTTCTTGTTCTAGAGTAGGCTAGCTCCGCGGCCTTCCCCACAGCAAAAACTTCCGCTTGGAAAATACTGCTGGGGTCTGGCAGCTTGATAGACTGTCTTATTCCTAGTTTTGAGCAGTAAATACCCGCTCCCACTCCGTCTGGAGTTTTCGAGCCGTCTGTATAGATGTGAAAGGTTCTATGGCCAGGCTTCATGCCTTTGTACCATCCCTCCTCTTCAATTGTAGTGCGGAACCTTCTCTCCCAATTAAAGTACGGAGTCATGTAGTCTGTGCCACCTGAGCTCCACTTTCCTATTGAGCTGTGACCGAAGGTTCTGCAGATGAATACGCAGCCATTAGCCTCCTCGCGGATTTCGCTGCCAGGTTTTCTGCCATGAGGTCAATAGGTGGCATGCTGAGTATCATTTCCAACGCCGCCGTTGGAGTGGTCTTCATCGCTCTTGTTATGCACAGAGCAGCGAGTCGTTGAATCCTTTCTAGCGGCATTAAGTATGTCAGTTTTTTTGTCGCAGTCCACCATACTAAGGTTATGTACAGCAATATCGGTCTGACTACTGATGTGTAGCACCAATGCATCAGGGAGGGTGATAGACCCCAAGTAACGCCCAGCATTCTTTTACATGCGTACAACGCATTACTGTCCTTTTTCACCCTCTCCTCAACGTTGTGCTTCCACAGCAATTTGCTGTCCAATATTACTCCGTGTTACCTTGCATAATCTTTGAGAAGTAGTTCGTTGTTGCCTAGCTACGGGAGGTTCCACGCCGGAACTTTGTACTTCCTGGTAAAAAGTACCATGTCCGTTTTTCCCGCGTTTATCCCTAGCCCTGCGCGAGATGCCCATTGGTGTATCGTTTTGAGAGTGCTGTTCATCACATTACTGATGGTGTCCAGGTACTTTCCCGTAAGTACTACAGCTATGTCATCGGCATATGCCACTAGTTTAGGTGCCCCTCTGTCAAGTTTCTTAAGAATTTCATTTGCTACAAGTAACCATAATAGCGGTGATAGTACCCCACCTTGCGGAGTACCTCTGCATGCATATTTGGTGATGCTCGCATCGTTCCACTCCGCTCTTATCTTTCTGCTAGCTAATAGCTGCCTTATCCATAGATAAACCGCGGGTTGCACATTAAGTGAAGTCGAAGTCACTTAGGAGAATAGAATTTTATTTCTACTCACCAATTTAACTGTTTGCTCCGCAGCTATAAAAAATGTAAGAGCCTTTCCGTCCTTGAACTTCAGAATTTATAATATTATTTCACTGTATTTAATTTACTTTTCAAATAGTTTTATATTGTGTGCTTTAATATTTTAATCTCGAATGTTCAATAAAAATGCCCCTCAGCACTCATGGGAATATTTGTCTGTATTCTCTCTCTGTCTGTACAAAGATGATGACTGCTGCAAGTATATCAATAATTTAACCAACAATATTCTCTCAGCATTGATTCAAAAATACTTTAAATTATATTTCCAGCTTAATATGTCTCTAAATACATGCATTTGTATGCCAGCATAGCCTGAAGCAAACTTTTGCATTTCCGTTTGGCCACATGGACAGGAAGTTGCAAGTTGAGTACTTATCTACTCAGACAGATATGTTATTAGTGAGAGTTTGCCTGCAACACATTTCATTACGCAATTTATTTAAGTTTGCAATTAAATAATTCACTCTCCTTTCAACATTTCAAATATGCCAAATATTTAATTACCACTATGTGAAATAAGTTAAAGTTTTCTCTTATTTCACTTAAAAATGCAAAATATTGCTGAGGATGACAGTTATTTCAACTACTCAATAATGTCCTATGTGAATAACGCAAGGCCAGTATACATATCCATTGCGTTTGTATGGGTATTAAACTTACATATTTTATTGAAGAAGAAAATTTTAGATTATTTTATGAGGCTTCTACACTAAAATAGCATTGCTTCTGCAGTCAGTGAAATTTATTTTATTGGAAAAATATGATTTAAAACCGAGAGTAAATAATTTATAGAAGAGTTTTGAAGTAATAGAATGACGAATAGCTTACCTGTCATATACTCGCATGTAGGTTGGTGCATACCTATGCAGGTATGAAGCAGGCATTTTTAAGCTAAAAACTACGAGGTGATAGAAAGTGATAGAAAATGTTTACCTAATTTAAATAAATGAGCACTGCTTCGTAAATATTTTTCAAACTCTCAGGCAATTTGCGCATACTTGGTCAAAATAACAAATATTCGCCTTTTGAGAAACATTTCATGAGAAGGAGGAATTTGCTCAGGATGTGCGTATGTAAGTGCAAATTTGATTATTTCATCACGCATTAGTATTAATAGAATTATATTAGATGATCATATCGATCATATTTGACATTTGGGAACTAGTAGCTGCAGTATATAAACAAACCAATGTAGCGCGTGCCCATCACACAGAATCATTTTTTGATTTAGTAAAAAAGTTATTCAAAAACAAATTTGGATAATTAATTTGGCGAATATCTGAAGAAATCCACATTCAGAGCGACTCATTTGAATATAAAATACAATAGCAGAGGTCGACATCACATGAAACGGCGCAAGAACAACAGCTCAGAACCGTATACGATATAAAAGTCTTGTCGAGACTCTATGTCCTCTAACGGAGTGCACAAGAAAAAAAATTAAATTATGCTCAAGCTTCAGTCGATGCATGAGCGGACTAAAGAAAACTTCCACTACAGCTTCGGATAATAGAAAATTCATATGGAGTCTTCTGAGTATAGACAATGGTTGATTACAAATTTGTGAATACCGATAAAACCAAAATGAGTCTCGCTATGCAATTACCTGATCTCGTATAATAGAACTCAAACTTTTTTCCTTGTCTAAGGAACTGTAATCTCTCAAATAATTCCAATCTTATTACTATAAGGCAGTTCAACAACTTTATTGGTGGCTGTTTTTGTTTTTCTTTTATTTTTTTAAACCCTTAATGATTTTGTCTTAATCTTTAATTAACCTCTTTAATTATTCAACAAAGAACTTAGAAATGGTCTGAAAGCGCACATACATAGTTACTAGATTCCTTTTACATCTTCAATTTCTTCTTTGTTCACTTGTAGTTGCCTTCAGAAAGCACGTGGCTTAAGTGTTTAATGCATACGAATTAAATAGGATATTTACCCAAACATACAAAGACAAGCGCAAGTGATTAAGGATTATGGCCGTAAACAATCGATACTCATTTCAAGTACTCCTGCCACGGCTATTAGAAGCCAAATAAGCCAACTTTTCATGCGCTGGATTACTTTCATATGTACGTATGTATGTATGCTTACGCTCCATGCATGTTTGCTATGTGCTTATTTATTTTAAGAATTCACCTGTAACAGGCAAAGCACCTAAGTAGACATAAATAGGAAAAAAGTACGAAATAAAGACATATGCAAGTCAATAACAGTAAAGAAGCTTCAAATGCATTGACGTAAATTCTAAATGCAATGAGTAGAAGAAGCAGCATGCACTTCGAATCCAACCCATGTCATGCTCTGCTATTTTTTCAAACGATTTGTATGTATTTATGTCACAGTAAGCATTTGTACATGACTTTAATATATTTAGCCTGCATTTAGTTGGTAGGATAGATATTTTAGGTATTTCATTTGACTTCATAGAGAAATTTCAAGTGACTTGCGCCTTTGTTTGTGTGCGTACGTGTATGCAAATGAATGTAATACTATGCACATGTGTGAGTGAAAGAGTTTCTGCAGAATTTCAGTGAAATTTCGAATATACTCGAACTCATTTAAAGCGCTGTTGTATGTAACAAATTCATACTAGGGGCATATCTGTACATACAAATACATACATACATATACATGAGTATATGGTTTTAAGTAATTTCAAAAGTATGCTTGTGTGTCACACCTGCAAATCAAAGTAACCAAACGTAAATAAATTGCTAACAATTCATGAAATAGACAACCTCCTCAGCCGAGTGGATTTATGTGTGGCCACTATTCGTTTGGTTCAAGGCTTAAAACACACGGTGACCATAAAATATGAAATGAAAAAGTTGTTCCTAATATAATGGAATCTCAGCAGGCAGTTGGTCATTTATGAGCATTTACAAACTCCTGATGATTTCGGCTACGAAGTTCAGCGCTTTTTGCCGACGATCTAGTTATTACGATTAGAGGCAAGTTTGACTGTACTATAGTCGATCGCATGCAGCAAGCTCAAGAGTGGTGTCAAGAGAAACGACTCTCGATAAATCCGAACAAAACAGGTGTGGAATCCGTCACCCAAACAAGGAAGCTAGGTTTAGGAACCTTAATAGTAAGGGACGCAAATTTAACTCTATCCGGGGATATGAAGTATCTGAGAGTAATACTGGATAAAACCTTGACCTGGAAAAATCATTTATCATGCACCACACATAAAGCTTCGATGGCAACATACTCGCACACAAATAGCCATTTATATCAATTTTCTGTAGGACATCCTCATAGCGCATACCCATTATATAGGGTTACATGGAAAGTCGTTCTCGATACTTAATTACTTTATTATTTAGACCATTCGTTATTAAATTTTGTTGCCCAAAACTTAACCGCTTTCGTGATATTCCATTTAAAAGATTGTTTAGAAAAACAATTTTGTGTTAGTTTTGCTTGTACGTCAACTTCTTTTTAAATGTTAATTCAAACGTTAAATTGTTTGCCTATTAACTACAATCCTTAGTAAAATTTGAACCGAACCCTGACAGCTAAAAATTACTGCTCGGTAAAATTGAAAGTCTTCGATAGATTATGATCTTTCGCTAAGTGTTTCCTAAACATCTTTAAAAAAAACATATTTTGTAGGAAAAGTATTCTGCAAATCATTTTAAAACATTTTATGTATATTTAGCTAGCCAAAAATCCATAATACTTAAATTAAAGAAGTGTCTAGTAGACAGTTTGCGGGCTCAACTAGTTGAGGGTAAAATTTCAGAAGAAAGAAAAAAACGTCACCATGAGAAAACGTGGGAAAAAGTGACTAAAAGAAAAAAAACTTAATAACTTAAACTTTTTATTCATCATAATTCGTTATCGACTTGGATGTTATTACATATTCATGGAGCAGTAAGGCAACGCACAGGCCGTAATAATGAAAATATCACGGCTTCAGTTCAAAATTAAGCATTCGCAGCGATTGCACATTGCGCATGCACATTGTTGTCAGGAATTTCGCGTGAACAGCTTAGCCAATACCCATGGAAAAGAAAAAATTTCAAGATTCATTTGATGTACCTAAATTTCTCCTATTGGGTTTTACTAAAGATTTTAGAAAATCTTAAATTTCATCGAAAAGTTATCTTCTGCGCTGAAACTCGTTTTTGGCTTCAAACAGTAAATATGCATTCTTGGATAGTAAAAAACTCACCTGTTCTTCAAAACCTGTAAAAATATATGAAGAATATAAGAAAGTATACTAAAAAAGGAAGGAACTGTGGGGACCTATCAGAGGAGGAGCCTGTTAATCACTTTCTCTGTAAATATCCAGCTGAACAATTAAGCTCACTGGCTGCTCCTTTCTTCGACAGCCTGAGACAGTTTTCCAACCTGGGGCCCAGCATTCTTCTCGATTACATCAACAGCTCGCGCTAGCTGTAGATATCTACCGGTTAGAGCTCTCATAATGGTATCAAAACAACGCTTTCGTGCTACTTGGGGTGTGGCAGACTGGTACTTCAACCATTTTACCTACCGACCTAGCAAAAACGGGAGGAAAATAAAAAACAAGGTAGCCTATTTTTGACTAAAAAACCACATAACTCTTTCACTGCTATTGAAGCAAATAAACTAGTATTAATAGCAGCCTTAATATCGTTTTGGTGCTCTCTCAGCGAGGCACCTCTCATGCAAACTGAATTTCCCGTTCCGCATATCTCTGGAAGTATTTAAGGTAGTGTGCTGAAATTTGGTACGGAGGCGTATGTTATCAATTCCATTTCCCCGGAGAGTAATGGTGGTTATTGGAAAAAGGGTCATGACAATTCCCATACAAACTGAAATTTCCGTGCTGTATATTTCTGAGACTTGCTGTGGAGTCATTTTTATCTACAAGTGCTCTAATAAAATATTAACTGCTAATGTACTGAAACACCCTTTACCTTATATCAGATATCCAAAATGTATGTGTGTGTAAGCACATTTATGTGCATGCATAAGTATAAAAGCACTTAAGTATGCATAAATCGATGTATGAGCCAAATGCATATAAACCTATTGTTGATGTTCTGATATACTTGTAAATATTTATTTAGCTATGTGTGTGCATATGTATGTATGTGTGTTAGTTTGCATATGAGAGTTTACCTAAAAGTTTACGAATACTTACAATTGTGTTGTATGGTATATGAATTTTAATCTGCCCAAATAGAAGCTTTTGTAAGCGAATAAAAGCATATTGCGATATACTATGGTTTATGCTCATTTATATACTTAGTATGTATGTATGTGTGTCACATTAAAATCGTACAAAATAGTCAGTTCGAAAAAAAAAACAAATATTTGCGCTACGAGTGCAGCAACAATGGAACAAAGAACTCTGAAGAGGACGTCTCTAAATTCATACTCAGCGTACATGTATGAGTGTCCGCATTCTATGCAAGTGTGATCGTGAGTATTTATATATGTACAGTGGGTTGTCTAAAACGATTGACAATAACGCCGTGTTTATTTTTCAAGAGATTGCACACAAGTAAAAAGTAGAATCGAATTTTATTTAATGTAACTACTGGCACATATTTTCAGTGACATTTTTTTCCTTAAAAGTTTCATGTTTATAACTTTTAGAATATTTCTCCTTAATGGAAGAGAAGTAAGCTTTAGCTCACACCACAATTTTCTGAGAAAGAAATGCGCTTGGATTTGTGGAAATTTCTTTAGAATTTCTGTGATTTTTTTTAATTAAAATTAAATTAAAGAAATAAATTTAAACATTCGAGTTCAAATATGATACTTTCTTTGAGTTCAAACTTACATCAGGCGTAAGAGCTGAAAAGTTCACTTACATTTGATGCATAAAAACTGCATATTTAATTTTGTTATTACGAAGCTGTTTAGGATTTTTTTTTTTTTAGAATTAAAAGTAATTTTTTAGATTTGACGAATAAGCACTTTGAACAACTAATTCCTTACCAACCTCAAGCGCATTGCATTTTTATTTTAGATGTATTAATTGCTCAACGAATACCTATTTTCCTTGGGTGAGGTCTCCAATGAATCTCTAAAATATTCACTCAAATTATCTTGGGACGAATATCAACTCCACTAGACAAGCTTATGAGACTAAATCAAGCTGGTTTTAGACAAAATTCATATCATTAGGGTCTTAATAGAGCAATCTGCTGAGTTCAATTCGCCTCTTTCTTTGGCCTTTATCGATTTTCCAAAACCATTTGATGTTTTAAGGCGTGAAATAATCTGTCAGTTCTGTCCGCAAGAGGTGCTCTCGAAAAGATAATCAACATCATCAAAAACATGTGCAATGGCTCTTGCTCCCGGGTTAAGCGAATCCAACGATATCTGGCGTAAAACAGGGTTGCTCTCTCTCCTCTCTACTTTTCATAACTGCCCTAGACATAGTTCTGGAAAGGTACAACAGATGTGGCATACCTGGAAGATAAATTAAAAACTAGGGGAATGGTCATATGCTGACGACGTTGTTTTTGTTAGTAATTCCTTGAAAAATATACAAGAAAGACTTTCAAACATGTCACAAGACTGTTTAAAGTTTGGTCTTAAAGTTAACAAACATAAGATCAAGTCTTTGCGAATCAATGTAAGCAATAGCACACAATTCGAATTAGATGGCGGAAAATTAGAAGATAAAACGAATTTGAGTATCTCGGCAGCATTTTCACCACTGACGGTGGTATAGCGTCCCCCATTCAGCGATGGATCCACAAAGTGAAAGCTAAGTTTGGTGGTTGTTGTTGTTGTAGCAGCATAAACATTCCTCGTGCATATACGAGATAATTAGACACACACTAATAAAGAATACAGACGAAATAGCTCACTCACACTTTAATCATGTTTATACAATTTTTTAATAAAAATATGGAAAAACCGGGCCGACAGACTATAGAGAAAACACATTCAATATTTAAAAAAAAACCCGCAGCATGTATTAAAAACTGCAAAAATTTTAAAAACTGTATGAGTTATCATCCAGAACGCGCCGAAAAAAGTAGTTTCGAGAAAAACAAGTTTCAACTTTCAAATGCATTTCGCTCGAGGGCAGCTGCCTCAAACGAAGGCCATACAACTCTCTCGGGCAGTTACATTTCCTACCATAACTCTGAATCTATGAGGAATTTTTACAGTCGATTTCCACAGAAAAACGCCTAAAACTATAGAGAATAATAATCTGTAAAAAAAAATTGATTTTTGAAAGTTCAGGATGTATGTGACCCCTTAAAGTTACAGTAGTGCATGGGAATTTCCGCATGGAAATTTCACAGTATATTTTTAAGGTATTATACATACTTTCGAAAGATCGAAGTATCGAAAAAACAAAAAATTGATTTTTTGAAATTTCTAGACCACCGGATTCCCTTAATCCTATAAAACTTCCACTCTGCTTGGTTCTAAGAATCATGTTTTTGCTCGTGTCATAGTTCAAAACATTGACACTCCTACACTACCCCACCACGCACAAGCGTACATACATACACACAGGCTCGTGCAAAGGTATGCAGGCACACTTTCGTTGCTTCATGCATCTTGTTTAAAAAAATTGCGCCTACCTACAAGTTGTCACACCTGGACTGGGAAAGACATTTTCCGAATCATTGAATATTTCGTTTATCTTGTCATTTGCTCATTTCTTTCCTCCATTCGCTTTGCTGTTAGACATCCATTCTATCATTCTGTGTGTGTTTCAAAGCGAGTTTTCCCCCTGCAACGTATATTGATAGGCCACTATTGGCCTTTCGCTTTTAGTTGCTTCATACTTGCATTATATAACAGCAAATATCAATACTCGATTTGTCAAATTGTCCAGGGAAGATTAGGTACTTGTCAGGGAGTTGACACAACTAAATTATGCAAGCACGAGTACAAAGTAGGAACACGATTTTTGTTAAATTACATATATCCACGGGATATTTCAAAAGAAAATATAAATAGATGCATGTATGTACACACGTAAGAAGGGGGGAGTTTTTTTGGGTATTTTCAAAGTAGTCGTACATATTAGATATTAAGCTCTTTCACTTTAATAGGGATATTCTTCATTTATTCTGTTGCGAGATATAAAGGGAATGTTAAAAAAAAAACAAATAAATAATTGACGCTTACACTTCTGCTAGGTATTTGGCCGAGCTCCTCCTCCTATTTGTGTGGTGCGTCTTGAGGGAATATTTGTATGTGTGTATATATATAATAAGTATATAATTGGCACGTACACCCTTTTTGAGTGTTTGGCCGAGCTCCTCCTCCCATTTGTGGTGTACGTCTTGACGCTGTTCCACAAATGGAGGGACCTACAGTTTCAAGCCGACTCCGAACTGCAGATTGTTTTATGAGGAGCTTTTTCATGGCAGAAATACAATCTGAGGTTTGTCATTGCCTGCCGAGGAGCGACCGCTATTAGAAAAATGTTTTTCTTAATTTTGGTGTTTCACTGAGATTCGAACCTACGTTCTCTCTATGAAATCCGAATGGTAGTCACGCACCAACCCACTCGGCTACGGCGGCTATGACGGCCGACGGAATAAACACAGCGCAGCGACGAAAGAACCAGAGGCTACGTTGGCTGGGTCATGCCGTCCGAAAGGATACAAACGCTCCGGCTCTGAAAGTATTCGATGCGGTACCAGCCGGTGGTAGCAGAGGAAGAGGAAAGCCTTCTCTACGTTATAAAGATCAGGTTAAGATGAACTTGGTTTCACTTGGTGTTTCCGACTGGCACCGGTTAGCACGAGAAAGAAACGACTAGCGCGCTTTGTTCAACTCAATCAAAATTACGTAAACGGTTATCGCGCCAATCAATAAGCAGTATTCTAATTGTTATCAATTAACGCGAGTAAGAAAACACGACGAACGCGCTTTATTCAAACTAGCCAAAATCACTTAGGTAATGCGGCTATTAAAAACAAATGCCAGCTTTTCGTTCAGCATCTGCTGAACTATCTAGTTGTCCGAATTGGTGTATCACCCACTGTACCCATATGCGCATATTTACATACATCTGCTCATGAGTATGTTTCATACTTGTCAAAACTCTCTTCGGATCTCATGCAAATGCATGCAAAAATTTATGTCAATGTATGCACGTTAATGCCAGTGGGACCTGAAATTTGGGTTTGTACTTTGAATTAAGATTTGCATACAGCAAGAAGTCACTCCAAAGGGCAAGTCAGGCTTATACATCAGTATGTGTGACATGTATTTGAGTATATTTTTGTCTGATTGCGTTTGCAGAAATGGTTAAAATGTAGATGGGTATGTATGTATTTTTCTAATGTAGCGATTGTCTTGTGTGGACATCTGTAACATACGCCACAAACGGTCAATAATACATACATACTTACATACCTGCATATTTGCAGCAAATAACAAAATGGCAGTCACTACTCATCAGTTCTAATATGCCACACAGACGCCAGGGGTATTGGCAAGTCGCTTAGGAAGCAGACTGACATTTATTAATGAGACCATTGTACTTACATGCAGAAATAGAGTGAGTTTCGATATAAGCGGTTTGCGCATTTTGGTATGAAATAATCATCCATAATCGGATTGCGGTGCCGAAAGTAAATGGACGAATAAATTGTTAGTTGGTGCTTAGCAGATATTGGTGCGGTCAAAATGTTTCATGTGGAAAAACTGATAATAAAAAATCGAAAATTTAAGTTAAACCCGAAAATTTGATAAATATTTTCAATATGCGTGACCGTTTTAAATTCTTCGAAGACTCCTTAAACAAAATCTAAACAAATTTTAATGACAAGGAAACTTTTGAATACCTTTCCAAAAATTGTAATATAGAAATAATTGAAAAATTCTTATAGTTAGGCGCCTTCTTCTGTATTTCCTAATATACAGTAAGTGGAATTATTGATTTAATATTTAATAAGAGGCTCATTTGTAATTTTCTGTGCTTAATTGGCAATAATTTTTAACGAGTGGTTTTATTTGTGCTTTAAACCAAGCGTCTGCGTAAATTCTCACAGTTTTAGGGACAACAAGAAAACGTCAATGATGTCAGTGAAATTATGAGTAATCAATAAGTTGAAATTTATTTGGGTAGAAAGGATGCAGACCACAAGTAGGAAAAAAACTTTAAGGACTTCTCACGCCAACTTTTTAAACAGAAAAACGTTTATAATCTAAATCACTTTGAAAATGGACTAAAAATAGTAAAATAATTTCTGCTGGGTCCACATTACTTTGCATGCGGCTTCAAAAAAAAAAAAATTTCATGCATTAGAAAATGTACCAAATGTCAAACAACGTCAAGAAAAAAAATCATAAAAAGACAACAAGATTTTCAGCGACTTCAAGCTTACACTTTGTTATAATAGAATTCAATGGGCTATGGAACTGCAAACAAGTTTTTCTCTAGAAATTCCAATTGAAAACTGTTGACAGTTTTTATTGGAGCACAAAGTCACTTCATTAATACGAGTTTTTATTTTAATCGAGTCACAAGGAATACATATGTAGTCCGCCCACTATTTTTTTTTTAATATTAGTTCAATGGTTCAATTTACTCTTGTTTTTATTTGAAGGCTAAGGCCCGACATTTTTTGTGAATTCACGATTTTTCACTAACTCTTTCTTTATCCAAGATCATGCAGGTTCTGCTGTGGTGAACAGGAGCCTATAGAACAGTTTATCACCAACTGTGAGACATTAGGCTACAGGAAATACAGAATCCTGGGCTCGTATCTACTAGAGGAGGAAGAGCTACAATTGCTCCCTACTAACGATCTGGTTCGATTCCTCAGTATACTAAATAATTATAATTAAATAATTATGGGCGCACAATATCTCAATCTGGTCGCCATGCATAAATGTCTTAGCCTAACCCGTACAACCATTATTATTACCAAGTGTTTCCTACGACTCTTTAGGAAAATAAAAATTATTTTGTAGAAACTAATATGTAAATTATTTCACTGGTCTATCTGGTCTATCACTGGTAAATCTTTTTAGCTATCGAAAAATATTTATATTTTGTATTTTATTTTTTAAAAATAATAAATATAACAAAATACAGACTCGACAAAATATAAGAAAAAAAAGCCAAAGTGGGCAACTGAATTATTAGCAATCAATAATAAATAAAAATACAATAATAAAAAAAAACTATTTTTTTTACAAAATAAGATCTGGATAAAACGAAATCAGGCAAGTTCGATATGTCGTCAGATGAGATGTACAAATAGCCAAAATTTATCAGCAATGATATCTCGGATGAAAGGTCATGGGTCACTTCATAAGATGAGACATAAAAACAGTGCATGTAGCGTACTCCACATAACTCAAGTGAAACTTTCAAGGCAGACAAATAAATGAGACCCGCGAGATTATGAGATAGAGAGGGGCAGAGAGAGAAAGAATATATATCCATATAAATTCACAACATTTGCAGAGAATACAAATAGTCAAAATTTACAAAAAAATCAAGAGCAAATAGTCAAACATATGCAAACATATATCTAATACATGTTCCTTCTGCTCAAATATGAGCGAGAGGTTATCAATAAAACGGTCCGCGGATGACATATGGCAAACATAAATTTTTTGTTTTTTGGTAGGACTGTTATAAGCTTACATGGCAAATTTCAGCGTGATATGTCACATAGTTTGTTTTCTGTGCTACTGTAAACAAGTCGAGCTCGAGTGTGTTCTTCGAATTTAACGATGGAAATTCAAGTTGAACAAAGAATTTGTTTGAAATTTTGTTATTCCAACAAAATTTCGGCTTCAGACGCCTTAAAAATGTTGCAGACAACCTATGGGGACTCTGCTCTATCGCGTGCACGTGTTTTCCAGTGGTACAAATCGTTCAAAGAGGGCCGTACATCGGTTGAAAACTTGCCTCATGAACGTCGTCCAGCAACATCAGTAAACGACGAAAACATCGGAAAAGTAAAAGAAATTGTGCTTGAAAATCGCACAAATCGCAAAATCGGTTAACGCTTAATATTATTTAGACGTCTTAAAGCGTTTGCGCGAGAACATTCGTCTTAAAAGGAAGGAATTGTAGGACAACAAGTCATGGTTCTTGCATCACGATAATGCACCAGCTCACACATCACGTCTTGTTCGCGATTATTTGAACAAAAATAATGTTAATATCGTTCCGCAAGCACCGTATTCACCTGATATGGCTTCATGTGACTTTTTCCTGTTTCCCAAGCTCAAGTTGCCGCTCCGTGGAAAACATTTTGAGATAATTGAAGTCATAAAAGAGAATTCGAAGAACACACTCGAGCTTGACTTTTTTACAGTAGCACAGAAAACAAACTATGTGACATATCACGCTGAAATTGCCATGTAAGCTTATAACAGTGCTACCAAAAAACAAAAAATGTATTTTTGCCATATGTCATCCGCGGACCGTGTTATTGATAACGTCTCGTTCATATTTGAGCAGAAGGTATAAGGTGTAGCCCTCTCCCTCCTTTTCCTCTACGTTATATCTTTTTTCTCTCTCGCGGAACGAAAATGCTCAAAACGTTGCATGGCCTTGAAATTTTACCCTCCATTCTTCCTCGTCCAACGCCTCAGAAGTTTCACTTCAAAAATTCAGCAAATAATTTAGCTCCCTTGGGAGGTGCACTAAAGGTGTACAACATTTTAAGTAAAGTTTTTTTTTCGGATTGGCTGTGATGTTCCGCCTAGTGCTAAGAATATAATTTTTGAAAAGCCAATTATCTAAGCAGTTAACATTCTTTTCAAAATGTTTGCATTTTACAAAATATCACAGATTACTGGTTGCTTTAAATTTTTTGTGGTATTTTTTTAAAGATTTTTTAATTTCTTAAGATGCTTATTACGCCAAGGTGACTTACAACAGCCATACTTTATTAATGCAAAATTCAGGCATTATTGATTTAAAATAAGAAAACCCACTATGAATGCCTATCCCATTCATCACATTTAGATTCTAAAAGGAAGTTATTTAAGCTGAGATAATCATAATATGCATGAATGAAAATAGTTTCATCAATACAGGATAAAGGTAAAAACTCACAGAACTTTAACTTAAAGTATGTACATTTTTTGTTTATTTGATTTGAAGGTCATTCTGATCACGTCTCCTTCATATATGTAAACGGTCTACAATCTTCAAGAAATTTGATTTGATTGTTTCGCTAGAAGTGCATTACACAATGCGTCGAGAATGAGTATAATGAGAAACTGCGCTTGACCAAGATGGCGCAAAATTAATCACCCTATCAAAAGGTTTATAATTTTTGAAATTTGTTTCCTTTTAAAGCGGATTTGATCCCAATAGAAGTTCAATCAGTGCGCAAGATCCGGCGAATAAGACGAATAGCTTAGCTTTGCGGTGTTGTAATATTTTGATTTTCAGCTCAAGTAGCGTATTCTTTAAGTATTTGGGAATTTACTGTCACACTTAAAATTTTTCGAGCGATACAAAAAGCAACTCCTATGCAAACAAAGACTGAACTGATTTGAATGCTGAAGCGAGAGTTACAATTCGAAAGGGAAAGCTTCACGCTAAACAGCTGGTTGCAGGCGTTCGCTTGCGTTTGTCTCGAAAATGAAAATATTTCAGTAATATTGTGGCATGCTTTTGTTCTTAAGTGAGCCCCCCCACAGAGCAGCCTTGTGACCTCGGGCCGCAGATGAAACATGGAAATTGGAAAAATTTGTCCATTCTTTTGTCTGCCGGAATTTTAATACTTAAATAAGCGATAAAGAAATTGTGCCAACAAATTTACAGGTAAAATGTTTTTATGAAAAATATGTGCAAAGGAAATGGAACAATTTTTTAATTAAAATCGCCTTAAAAAGTAAACTGAAAAATTGAAGTCGAAAGAGGCAGTGCAGCCCAGTGCTGCGTATGGCTGTATGTTTAATCAGATCAGGAATTCATAGTTATACTCACTCCAGTTGCCCACACACACAAATTTTCCGCTTACATACTTTTGCCTTTCATATGTTTGAAGGATCGTAAAATATGCGATGTTGCTGTTGTTGCATCACAAGAGTATTGTCATTATTTGGCGGATCAATGCCAGCACAAACGCAGGCACAGCATTAAAAGCACCTTGATTAAATACAATTTCCTGACACGGTGTGGCAAAAGCAGAGGCTCGTTGGACGCAGGACAATATACAACCATGCAGACAGTGACACAGGCGCACACACATATTAACCCACATTTTCTGCTAAACGACAAGAGCCTATCAACAAGAGGGCGACTGTATTACATGCAAGATATCAGTAAAGAGTGTGTGACATTGGCTCCGCGAACTGTGCAAATGTATGTGGGTTGTAGCGGAAATTTACCGAACTCAATATGAGCGTGAGGGCGAGTAAACTTACGAATGATTTGGCTAATTTATGCCTTTGCAGTTGCATGGATAGTTTTGGCTTTCAGTAGTTCAGGTGCTCATAAAGCTGTAATCAGTTCGGCTGTGATTAGCCTTATTTGGATAGCATTTAAACGCGTTTTCAAGCGATGTTCATGTGATAGACTAGGAGTCGGCCACCTTTTGAGTTGGAAGAGCCAACAGTTACAATTTACAAATTTTCAAAGTTTTCAAAGAGCCACAAAATAACCCTTACTCGCACGAATATATCGATCGGAGGACAGTCCGAACTCCAGATGCCAACTTCTTGACCTCACTTGAGTAGTCCAAAAGACTATTCCATGCGTCCAATACAATTGTGCCTCAACTCGCGGCATTTTTTTAAGGGGTTACAACGTCGGGCAGTGCCAAAAATGCGCCAAAAGAAAAACTGGGATAAAAAAGTATAACAATAGAAATAAGAATAAAAAATTGTATGCATTGTTTGTTAGTACTTAAACGTTATAAAAAAAAATATTTAAATTTTTCCTTTTTTTAGTCCGTTTCGCATTTTACAGCCTAGCGTAACCTCATCTCAAAAAGTTTTGTCCTTTCACTCGGTACACTAATATTTCTTGCTCCGGAGTTAGGCACGATTCTTCTTACCTGACAATTTCGGGCCGCTCCACACTATAAAGCCGGTCATGGTACGCGCACATACACACACTGTCCCTGGAAAAATGTTATTACTTTTGACCGATCTGACTCAGTTCACGATTCAATATCGTGCTAAGGTAATAGAAATCACAATGAAACCAAACGACGTGCTTCCTGTTTCCAGTTCGATCTCTCTCAACCTACCTTCGTACTGATCGTGACTTGAACGAGATCGAACCGAACCCTAACTGTTGCGGATAGTATAGGTACGCGCACATACACATATCTCTTGAAATTTAAATTTGAAGATGGCAAGCCAGGAAGCACCGAGAGAATGGTAGCTCTTAAAATACTCAGTCTAAAAAGCCTATTCAAAACTCTGGAAAGTAAAAGGGTAGATAGTCAAGGAGGAAAGAAGAGAAGTGACAGAGGGAAAGAGATAAGATAGAAAAGAGTCAGAGACAGATATAGCCAGTTCTGTGAGAATTTTCCAAATTTTTAGACAAATCTGAAAATGACCTCCATTTTGAAATAACGAATATTAGTCATTCTCACGACATCGGATTCCAAAATTCGTAGCCTTACTCTAGCACAGGCACGACACTCACACATTTGCTCTGTGCTAGCTGCCTCCTCTAAGCAAGACAGCCAAATCTTCAATGATTCCAATGGTGGTCATATGCTGTCCCCTAGAGTTCGTCCTATACTAATACTGACCATCAACCGAAAGTCATTTCTTGCAAGTTTTAGAAGAAAGTTTAACAGTTTTCTGTTCGGGCTTGTCACAAAACTCTTTGCAGCGTTCTAGACTGGACCATCGCTCTTTATGCAAATTGCTTACATAATCGCAGATCCGATTCATGATTCCTGTAGAACTGACTGGATACCTGACCCAGAACAGAATGAGACCGAACTGCGATCGGCTCTAGTGGGTGGAAAGCTGCTAAATTGTCAACGAAGAAATTTAAATACGAATGAGAGAAATATAGGTATGTGGATTCACTACAAACCGCTTGACAGTCGTTCACCAAAAACAGTGTTGCGCACTATGTAGAGAAATATTTTTGCTCACTAGAAGGGTCATCATGGCTCGCTAATTTTTGAAATTTTAAAGGTAAAATCATTTAGGCGGTTGAAAGGAATTATACAGGTAGATGAAATTTAAAGTGTTACAGTTTTAACCCTTATAGATTTCTATTTCACGTAATCAAAACTCCACCACCAATTTTTTTATAGTGTAATCACATCGTAATGTTCGTATGCCACTGCTAACTGGAAAACTCGTACGAGAGGGTGAAATTCAAGCACTCCCAATATGGGTTGGCATCTTCTGTGCTGCACAATAAACCCTGACATCAATGTGCGCCTAACCTTATGGCACAATTACGTGACAGCTGATAAAGGCACACTCAACCACGCGCGAATACAAGCAAAGAAAATTTTGCATTGACACATATGCATATGCACGTTTCGGCGGCGGTGACAATGACAACGGTTTAGAGAGACACCAGCAGCGAATAATAATAACTGCTGCAGCAATTAAATAAACAACAGTAGTTTAGACGCAGCTTACAACAACTTTAATTTGCGCGCAAATATGTGACCACACATCGCACAGTGGACGGTGTCACTTAATTTTATACAAAAACTTTAAATAAATACCAAGTACAAATATGCCCAGAAGCTTGTTATTTGGTACACCAGCTTACTTGATGACTATTTATAAAGGCCGCACTCTTGTGAATATGAAAACAAAAATCGGGGACTCTAAAAGAAAGGGCAAAAAAGGAGAGGTTAGCTTTTACTTCAAGACGAACATATTTCTTTTCTTGATCTCTGCTTGATCCTCCCCAAAACATAGTAATACCATTATCATCCCTACATCATCTACGAAATACCTTGAAGGTTTTATGAATAATAAGATAGTGTGAAAATGTAACCAATTCCAAAATATAGAATATATGGAAGAGCCAAGAAAGATTTGTACGCGTGTAGCAAACCGACACATGTTCGCGATTCATTTACTGCTGTATCCATACAGCACTTACTGCTGTATAATACTCAATGGTATTTTTATATAAAAGACTGATCAAAGTCATATGCCAAAAGGTTTCACGGTCTCCAGATACTAATTAGACACAGTCGGAGTATTGTATGGCCAATCCACTCATAAACCAATCAAACATTGACAGACAATGCAAAGAAGAACTTAATGCTTTGGTCGCACTACAGCTATCAATCTCATTTGAGTACCTGGTTATAGAAACTGACAAACTTCCTATAATGAATCCAAAGTGATAGAAAACGGCTGTCTCCAAGGCGTGCGCAAAAGGGAGATATTCTCGCTATTTCAGAAGTAGGCCGTTGACAGATGGACTACCACAGATACCTGCAAAATAACCAGACAAACGTGACACAATTTCAGTAAATTCAGAACTGATGAGTTGTTAAGAAAGCCACGAGCAGACCATTCAGAATTACATCAACAATAACCGGCCACTGGCCTTTGGGAGACCATGTCGGGAAGATGGCACTCTGCAATCAAGAAGAATCTAAGGAAACAATCTTTCAGTATCTATGTGAGTGCCCAAGTTTAGGTGTTCGACGACATAGAATACTCGAAAAAGTTTTGATGGCTAACTTGAAAGAAATTAGAGAAAAGAAAAATGGCGAGAAAGGCAGATTCGTAGGCAAATCACAATGGTTGGACTAATAAAACGCAGTGGTTCAACAAGTGGTGTGTCAAAATAGCATTTTTTGGGCTAGTGGGGTCTAGGTTGAGTCACACGGACAACACTTCCACCACCACTGCGACGCGTAGTTGTATCCGATGACAGTCCTTCATCGGCATTCGCCATACATGAGAATGTTTATGCTAGTATAAGAACAACAACGACAGTACTATACGACTTGGCCAGAACCTTTGTACAAAACACGAAAAGGAAAGTAACGGGTGATCAATCACGAGGTGCTTTTTTCAATAGTTAAAAAAAAACAAAAATGTAAATTATGTTCATAAAATTTATTTATCATTTGAAAGGACATTCTTTGACATTTACTTTTTGAATATGACTTCATTCAAATGTTGGCCGCAACTACGCTTAAGGTGGTCCATTCTGAAGGTCCAATTTTCAATCACTCGTTCGAGCATTTCGACTGGTATGTCGTGAATAACACGCGTAATGTTGGCTTCCAGAGCTTCAATCGTAGCTGGTTTATCAGCATAGACCTTGGACTTCACGAATCCCCAAAGAAAAAAGTCCAAAGGTGTGATATCACAGGATCTTGGTGGCCAACTCACAGGTCCTAAACGTGAAATCAGCTGCTCTCCGAAATGACTTCTCACTAAAGTCATTGTTTCACGAGCTGTATGGCAAGTGGCTCCGTCTTGTTGGAACCAAATGTCGTAGAGATCATTAGATTCAATTTCAGGTAGCAAAAAGTCCGATATCATGGTACGGTAGCGAGCACCATTCACAGTTACGTTGCGGCCATCATCATTTTTGAAAAAATATGGACCGATGATTCCACCAGCCCATATACCACACCAGACCGTTGTTTTCTCTGGGTGTAAAGGTAGCTCTTGAACCTGTTCTGGTTGCTCTTCATCCCAAATACGGCAATTTTGCTTATTGACGTAACCATTGAGCCAGAAATGCGCCTCATCGCTGAACAAAGTTTTGCTCGAAAACAGCGGATCTTCTTCAATCTTCAAGAGCCCAATCAGCAAAACGGTGACGTGCAGGAAGGTCATTTGGCTTTAGTTCTTGTACGAGCTGTATTTTGCGTGCTTTTAAATGAAGATCCTTCCGTAAAATTGACCAAGTTGTTCCATACGACAGTCCAAGTTGCTGAGAACGGTGCCGAATCGATTCATCGCGGTTTTCACGTACACTCTCTGCTACTGCCGCTATATTCTCAATGCTTCTTGTTGGACGTGGTGTATTCGGTCGAGAATTATCCACCAATGAATATTCGGATTCAAATTTGTTGATGGTATGTCGAATAGTGTTTAAGGCAGGCCGATTATGTTGACCATAGTGCGGTCTAAGCGCACGAAAAACATTTGTCACAGAACGCTGATTTTCATAATACAGTTGAACAATTTGTAGACGTTGTTGCGGTGTGAGTCTTTCCATGATAAAATGCCAAACGCTGTTCAACAAATCCACGATGACAGTTTGCCACAACTCGCGCGCGATCTGTAAAAAAAACGCAAATGAAAAAAAATCCTCTTAATTGATCACCCATTATATATGGAACAAGACACGTCAAGTGTACTTATTTTTTCTATTTTCCGTATTTTCCGATAAAAAATGTGTAAAAAAAAATTTCCAAAAAATGTTTTTATGTAAGATTTATAGGTTATAGAAGGACTCGAAGGATAAGAATTCATTACTGCTCAGCCAACTTCTAAGATTTTTTATGAGTCTTAGTAGTTTGTCGAGGAAAATAAAACGGAGCTCGTTCATTTTCAGTTTATCCGACCCAAAAATGTACCATTTAACTGAAAGCCGGAGAGCCACTGAGAAAATACCCCACACTATCTTCATTCTCCAAACTAGTACATACACAGTGGATCATAAAGGATGTCAGTGGTAACCATATGTCGCTCACACGGGTTTTGTCCCATAATTAGTCGGATGAGCGCAAGTAGTTACCCTTTCTCTGTCTGAGAAGGAGTATTGTCTGTTAGATAGAATATTGTAATGCAACAGCGGTTCTTTTGAGATTTATTGCAGAGAGCCTCGATGTATTTTATTGTTTCCGCTACACTTAGCCCTAAAATCACTTCCGATTAAACTGACGCTCCAAACAATTGCAGCTCATAAGCCAGTTCGTTGCTTTAAATATCACAGTGTCCCGCCACACGCATAAGTTCAAGCTGATTCCACCTTGCGGCAGAGTTTAGCTTCAGCTCACATTTAAGCACAATTTTTTGTTTCTAGGAGTTTTGGAGCTATTGGCTGTCGCTAAAAGCTATAATTTAAATTCCTTACCACCTTTCGTCAATTATCCGGTCTGCTATTTTAAGTATGTGAAATATTTCCTATTAAAAGACTGTTGTCGATATACCTAAAGCAGTAAAGCATCTAAAGTCACTATCCAAATGTCATCTGGCTCTAGTACCAATTTCAGTCTAAGAGCCGTCGGTGTGGAAAGTTCTTACTGAGCTTTTCTACATTGTATCTAGAACTCCCCATTGCTCCCTTCAAGGTAAACTAAGGACATATTTCCTTCTTCAGTTTGTCACTAGATACAATGGTGGAAAGGTTTTTAGAGGTATGGTATTTGCAAACCGTTTTTCGGCTCTAATCGAATTCGACACAATCAGCTGGTGTGCTGACGCCACTTGCGATGCGCTTACAAAAAAACTGAGATTGTGTAGGAGATATACGAAAAAAATCAACCAAAGACACTTTATTTCCGCCTGAACAACGACAGATTGGACGAGTGCGTGAATACATGTTAAGTGATCGTGCAGAATCTTCCAACTGACGTGGCAGTTCCTCTCACAATTTTTTTGTTCGCCATTCTTAAAGAGCAAACTTGGTAAATCTATTATCCTTGATTAGATTTCAGGGCAGTATTCATCGTGTAACAATCCATATGTTTGCAGTTGGCGCATCGGTTTTTCTGCTTCTCTTTAACCACTAAGTCGAGAGGTAGCAAATCCTATAAAGCATTAAATGCCCATCTTGACGTTGTACTCAATGCGTCCATAATTCCTTACGCAGAAACGACATGCAGCTTAATCTTCAACGTTCATACAAGCTACCGAATTTTAGAAACATTTCGCGCTTGTAAGTCTTGCAAAAGTTTGCTTCTCTCACACAAAACAAAAGCCGCAAATAACTCTCAACATTCCCAAGCGAGTAGCTGTGAAACGAAAAATTATTTCAAATAATTAACATAAATGTAAACTGAAGCATCTGAAGCAGTGACAAACTACCTTGTATCCGCGTTTTTGGTTTCATTGAAGGATAAACATTATAAAGAGTGGTTAAATTTCTTCTTTCTTTGGCGATATTTGAAAGAAAAGGTGTAGGTCGATAAGCCAGCAACAATTCAAAAGCTAAAGGATGAGATAAATTGGCACATTAACGGCATAGAACCTCAATTATGCCCCAGCGTCATCGAAAATTTGGACCATCCGATGGAGACACACTGAGGCCGCGGCGGCCATTTGGCCGATATTTTGTTCCATACGTAATTGAGCCATACCAATATTATCATAATAAAGAGAAATGACAATAATTTTCTAAAAAAATTGTATTTTATTGAAAATTAACACCAGCCCTTGAAACTTAACCACCCTTTAGATCAGTGAGAGAATCAGCAACTTACAAGTCTTGCGGAGGGGTGAATTTTAAGTAACTTCAGCAGTCTGTGAACTCCTCCATTCAGGCTCTTGGCACTAGTTCTGTTCCATGAGAGGTTGATGTTGATCAGCCTAACAAGCCTAACTGAACCCAACTTAAATTGCCATTCAACTGAGAGATATCTGGAGGCTTGAATTCCTTACTTTTCTCAACTTATTGGCTATCGAGAGCATTAAATAACTAAGGATCGCTAACATGAATTGTTTTTTTTTTTTGTTTTTCTCTTTTTTTCGTAGTTATGGTCGCTATGTCTCACTGTCTGACAAGATTCACTACTGGCCACTCGTCAGCTAACTACACAATCACTGTAAAATTTAGTTGTAATTGAATGATTGTATTTGTTGTTGGTATACACATACACCCAATACATACATAAGTGTAGAATTGAAAAGCAATACTGTTGACGCTGCGGCTGCTGCAAATTGACGCGACGCCGTTTAGCTACAAATTCGTAATTGTCGCTCCCTAAGCACAAACTAAGCACACAAACTTCTACAGCTCATGGATCTATATAATCCATATTACTATCAATCCACATACCTCTTCCTTACACCCTCCCATTCAGTAATATTCTCGATTTAATGTGGTCTACATGAATTTGACACGTATTTTAATTAATTAGAAATACTGTTGCGAATTCGCAATGTTTGCAGTAGTCACACAAACACGCACACAAGTACATTCCCAGAATTATATATGATTATTGTAAGTAAGCAAATGTGCGTGGCACTGTAATTAAAACTGTCATATGAACGTCAGCATTCGATTCAAGGCTGTTCTCATTTGCGAATTTGCTTTCAAGTGGTGTAGAAATTAATGAGCATAAAAACTGAAAAAAAATAATAAAATACTCTACATATGCATGAGGCTGCTTAGTTGAGTGTGTGTGGGTGTGTAATAAAAGGCTTAAGATTTGCTCATTTCGTTATGAACCGCAATAGCTGACGGTTGATTCGAAGTTGGTTAGATCCGTCACTTTGGGGTTAATATTTTCACACACTTGCCGACTTCTATTTACAAGGACGACACTTCAAAAATCAATTTCACTTATTTAATGCCGTACGTGAAAAAGGCGCCAGAGCAGATTTTAAATTTTATTCAAACACAAATACAGCTATGTCGAGTGAACTTCTGGAAAATTTGCATATTACAAAAATATTTCAGTCAAAATGGAGTAAAATGGCAGCTAGAACATACTGGGTTGGGAAATATGTGCGTAGCGTTTTTATATTTTCTTTTCTTTTACAATGATTTGTTTGCTATTAGGCTAATGGTAAGTACTCATTCGATAGAACTCTTTCTGCTCTACAAAACTATGTTAGTTGCATTTTTGAGTTATTAAGTTTTTTATTAGTTTTGAGGCTTAGAAATGGAATGCCCAGGAGGCAGAAATCAACATTTTGAACACCTGCTCTTTTTTGCTTTTTATCGAGGTCAAAAAGCTGCCGAAGTATCCCGGGACAATTGCGACATCTATGAAGTAGATGTCATAGGCGAGCCTACGGCAAGGAAATGGTTTGCAAATTTCAAAAATGGCAATTTGACGTTGATGACACGTCCCGCAGCGGAAGGACTTATGAATTCGTTAAAGGAGAACGCTAGCCGTACCAGTCGAGAATTGGCAAAAAAAAATGATCATCTTCATTCAATGGCTCGACCTGTTCAAATTTCATTTTCAATTTCAACTGATATTCGGTAGTGATTGTTATTATTATTATTTGCTATCACGCCGACTGGAGGCGCTAAGTGCCGATACAAATAAATTCCATTGGGGTCTATGTGCAGCTTCTGACTTTATCTGTGGCTAAGTGTGCGAGTCGTCAGATGTCGAAAATTCGTCATACACTATTCCTCTCCATTTTCCTTTCAGCCGTCTTCTTCGGCGAGAGCCTTGCGGACTCCAGTCTAGGGATATTCTGCTAATGCCATTCGCATTGTATGTCGTATCCATTTCCACTTTTGTTCGCGTATTTCAAGCTCAATCGGACTTTGTTTGCTTCATGCAAGGAAAGATCCACTTATCTGGCCACCATATATGCAACATAGCTCTTAAAAAGCAGTTATAAAAATTTAGAGCTTTTTTGTTGTAGATATCGCTACGGATGTTTCGCAGCTATACAGTAGTATCGACTTCACATTCGAGTTATAAATCCTTACCTTTGTTCTGGTGGTTAGCTGCTTCCAGTATCATATGTTTTTAAGCATTGCGAAGGATGATCTGGCTTTTGTTATTCTATATTCAATGTCAGATCCAGTGCCATTAATGGTCATGGACTTCGTCTTTTCAATGTTGATACGCAATCCAACGCTCTGACAGGCTATTTATTAATAAAATTTCTTTTCTAAGGCAAATGTATGACGCACCGATTGACACCGAGTGTAGTTAACCGTTTGAGTGCTAAGCGATTTTCTTTAATATATACAAAAATTGCGAAGCAAAATTTGGTCTAAGAAAACTGAAATATGATGGCTTTACAAATATAAGCATAGAGAACACAAAAAATTACATATTTCAATAATTTTATTTTTATTTTGTAGACTAAACTATTAGTTATGATTATAAGAAAAACTTATTTACATTTTTTTAATATCATCTTTTTTTTTTTACAACAAGTTCCGGCATTATTATTCAAATTTTGGCACATTTGTGGTTCCCCACACATGTACCATGCACACCTTTTTTGCAAATGTTGCATATTAGCCGGGAACGCTTTGGATTTTTAGATCCTTTTACACTACATACTACACATTTGCGCAATTTATTTTCAAAATATCGATATTGAACGAAAAATAAAAATTGTTTTTAACGGTCTCAACTAATTTATACTTTTATATGACATAAATTTTTGATAAATATCGCAAAATAATATTCAACACGTTCCTAGCCGAACGCCAAATGCACAGTGATGCAATCGTCGCTATAGCGACGCGCCGCAAATTTGGAGTAATTAGTTATCGTCGCTATATCGACGAATCGCACTCAAACGGTTAAGCAAGTTGGAAAGGCAATCTAAAACGAGCAGCGTTTCGTCCGGCAACTCATCGATGCAACTTTCTCAGAGTTGACAAATTTCTAAGTTATTTTCTGGAAGATCGACTTTTGTAAATTTCAAGCATTCTCCGCGATGCTTTTGTTGTGCCCTACGGTCAGCGTAATATGGATATCGAAAATGCTCGAAATATTTCATAAGCAACGTCGCATCAAGCATTCAACGCAAGATGTTGAAACTGTGTAATGTGAACAAGAATGAGCTTATGAAACTCTTTGTTAGCTCAAGATGCAGCCTGGATTCATCACATCGAGGCAAGTAACAATGCAAAGGGACAAAAAGCCGCCATACTGCGTACGAGTAAACACTTTAGGTGTCACAAGCGGCCTAATATAAAACGACTACTCTCTTTTAAAATAACCTACGTACATAATATTACGGTTAGTTACAAAGAAAAATGTATTGATATAACGCAGAAATTCTATGCTACTTGCGGATATCTAAAAAAAAACACATATTGGATATGGGAAAAAATGTCCGTCCTTTCTTATCCAAAGTTACTAATTATTTAAGCAATTAAGTGTAAAGTACAAGCCATTGGAAGCTACAACTTTACTGCAGTTTTCAGACAGCATACGGATTCCTCTGACGAAAAATTCGTGTTCTTTTAACTTGATCCATTCATTGAGTCAGTTTGCGATGCTCTCGTAAGAAGTAAACCGCTCTCCAATAAGGGCTGACTGTATTGAATTCAACAGATGGTAATCCGAAGGTGAAATGTCTGGGGAATACGGCGGGTGGGACAAGATTTCCCAAGTCAGTCCCCATAAATATTTTTGGGTCGACTTAGCAACGTGTGGCCTGGCGTTGTCATGGAGCAAAATCAGTTTGTCATGTCTATCGACCCATTCCGGCCGCTTTTCTTTGCGAGCTCGATTCAAACGCAACAGCTGCAGTCTATAACCATCGCCAGTGATGGTTTCAAATGGTTTAAGGAGTTCATAATAGATTGCACCCTTCTTATCCCACTAGACGCACAACATAACTTTTGAAGCATGAATATTTTTTTCGTATTTTTTGTATTTTTTTTGGTGCCCACTCACGTCGAAATTGCCACTTTGGAAGCGTCGAAACCATTCTTGCAATTAATGGAGCGTGATTACCGAAAATATTGATCAATAAACGACACGTTTGAGCTGCACTTTTCTTTGGAAGGTAATAATGAAGCATAACTTCCCGCGAATGCTGTTTTTTCAGTACGAACGTAACCATTTTTGACGTAAGATGAAAGGGATCTCTACACTTCAAACGAATGTCAACTAGTGCCATCGATACTCACATATACACCTTCAAATCACGAGTCTATGACTAGAGCGAACACCAAAGTAGTATCTGCAGCGACACCTCTTTTACGAAACTTATTCCCATGCCCAATAAAAAATTGTGCCTGATGAAAAATCAAAATGAAAATCAGCTGTACTCTGTTGGTATGAAAGTGCGATCGTTCACAAAAGTATGCCGCAGCGATTACCGTACACGAGTATGCATTTGAAACCCTTGATCCATTGTCCATATTTAGCTATCTTAATTAAGTATTTATTTCTAATATGGAAAAAAGTGTATAGGAGAAATAAAAAACCTGATAAGGATGAGTGAAATCGGTTATTTTGGATAAATGATGTGAAGGTCTATTTTGGTTTCAACGAAATACTCTAGAAAAATAAAAGGTTGCACAAAATTAATCACCTCTTAGGAAACTTATAGTTTTTGCAAATGTCCCCGAAGGCCAATCATATTTGACACTTGTGACCTAAACAGCTGCAGTATACAAGCAAACAAGCAGTGGAGCGCCTAAAGGTCGAAATAAAGATTTTTTTCACTCAAAATTACTGGTATTTGTTTAACAATTTCAAAAACGAAACTGAATGGTTAATTTTGCGCCACCTTACGCTTAAAATAGTATTAATCGTAAACTTCAAATAATTGTACATTTAATTCGAACTCCCTCCCGATTCGTTCCGCGAACGCTTTTATCTCACCTACCTTGTAAATAACGATTAAATATCGCTCGAAAGTTTAAAAACTTGTTGTGGGATGTCTGCGTTGACGTTAAGTGCCATTCATAGCAAATGACAAATCCAATTTTCAATCTGTTCACTCTCTGCTTGTCGACCAACATTTAGCTGCTCTACCGCACGTTCACCCGTTCACCTATCCACTCGTTCACTCGCCCTTCCTTTATTCCTTCCTTCCTTCCTTTGCATCTCCCTTTTTGTACTTAACGACGCGGAATGTTTACTTACGCACTCAAAATATTGTGGAAAGCGCAAAAGTAATCAAACGCTTGAAAAAGCTTAAAAGCGCACGATTTACTGGTAGCCACTGGCTAACCGGCCATCCAGTCTGTTGCAGATATTTCTTTAACAGATGTCACCCATATTTGCTGTGGTTGTTGCGACACTTTTCAATATCCCTGCCGATTGGTCGGCGCTATCAAGTGGACAAGTGGATGGCAAGTTTAAGTGCGTTTCGTGTTTTATTAGCTTCCCTTTTCGGCTTTTGTATGGGCGACATACTCGTAAAAAGTTATGCCAAATTGAATTGATTGCATTTGTACGAGTAGGAATTAGGTTTATTAAAGATGGACGACAAGTCGATTTAGAAACATATACTTATGTATGTACAAGTGAAAATGGTGTTGGAGGTGCTTTATGATGCGAAAGTGTTGTATAAAGACAGACTAAAATAATATTTAAAATGGGTTTATTGTTTACAAAATATTCTGCTTGGAAGTCACAACACTTCTGCATCTACTTGAACTAACTTTCAAAACTCTTTTGCAACTCTGAAGTGGATACCTCCATAATGAGTTGTTTAAAGACTTCAACAGCTTCTTTAGGTGTTGAGAAAAGTTGACCTCGCATTTTATTTTGAAGTTCAGTAGCAAAAAGAAATCATTAGGTGCCAAATCAGGCCAGTAAGGCAAATGAGGTATTAATTCGATCTTATGAGGGCTCAAAAACCGTTTTCTTTGATTCCTGAGAACTCGCATTGTGTTGGTGAAGAATGATTCGACTTTGCCGGTTGATTTTTCTTAATTATCCAAAAACTTCTGGCAAACAAATGGTTGTCTACTACTTAGAATTAACTTTTTCAAGTTTCTCTATTGGTACAGTTGCGACATGACAAGATTTTATGAAAAACTAGCTGAACTTTGAGATGTTTCTTTCGCGAAAAATTATTGTTGGATTAAGCTCGTCTTGGAACACCCGTACAGTCGATTGTTGTCCAAGATTTGTCACCTGTTGCGATATCATAGATGCCTTGAGCCACATTCCCCAATATTTCTTTACGCCACGTTGGTACTCCTTGTACCAGCGTTTCACGGTAGTTAGGTGTGGTGCTTTAACGCCAAAAGTCGAAGTAAGTTGATCAATGCACTCCTGTCTCGATAATCTACGTAGCAAATCATAGTAAATGGCGAGTTAACTCCACCCATTTGGGCGAGATGAATTTTCCAACTCACTGAAAAAAGGGAAAATAAGAAAGCTCGTAAGTGAAAACGATATATGTTAGTTTATGCTAAAAAATAGCAAACTTTTCGATAAAAATATCACATTACGGCTCATCACATGTAGTTGTACAAAGACGCCCAATATAAAGGCAATCCTCGTACTAATACTAAGGGCATTCATGAATTAACTAAATTTGCCGATAATGCTGTGTTCCACGCAAATGCAACTTCGATTTCAAAAATGACAGATTAAAAAATTTGGTCATGCGAAGCAAAATTGTTAGACTAAGTCATAGGACACAATTCTAACTCCACACATATTTTTACACGCATCCAATCAGTCGTTCTATAGTCGGCAACGAAGAAATGTGGGCAGCGGTTGTGTTGATTTTTTCTTATATAATATGATCCTGTATTGATCTCAGTTTTTGCCGAACTTTGTTCTACAGAAACCGCTGTTATACCTCATATTACGTCAGCAAATCAGCTGATTCCTTCAAATGCGCTGAGAGCTGATTAACGTTTTGATGTTGGTCACACTTTGCCATTCTGTACATCGTGACTTTAATTTATGATCCGTTCTGTTCATTTTGCTTTTCATTATTTTGGCAGGAAAGCCTTTTATCATTGGTGGAAATGCAAGTAAATGTATGAAAAAATATTTATAATATGTATTTTAGACACAAATTCTTTGGTGAACTGATAACATTTGAATTGATTAGCTCTTGTAAAATTTGAAAAAAAAAAAATTAAAATTTCGAAAATCGTTTTTTTGAGTATATGTATTATTTTTAAATGTGTTTCATCTTCCACTAATATTTCATCATCCACTAATATTTCATCTTTAATGCTGCTTTGTTCCAAACATCCATATATATAGTATCAATTTTAATAAATGAGTCCAACTCTTAATGTTTCTTGAAATGAATTAAGTCTGAATCTTCTTTTTAAGTAGCCCAAATACACTTTCGACAACAATTCTTGTGAAACTTTTGTACATCTTCTTCTTCATATTAACACAACAACAGTTCATTTCCGTGCTGACAACACTCATAAAAACGATCTGCATCGTTCCAGTTGGAATTGAACGTGAGCCTGAGCTGAACAACCCAAGAAAACACGTTAGCTATTTGGGATGTAATAAACAAAAGCCAAGTATCATAAATTAATAATAATCAAATTTTTTATGAGCATCCGGTTATTACTAATTTATTTAACACAGCAACGCTTCTTTGTGAAAATATTAAAAAACTTTCTCCAGTGGAATGAAACAATCGAGATCACGAACAATTAATAGAAGCACTTTCAGAAGTCCATGTAGAGAGATGTGCATAGATCGAAATCACGTGACAATCCAAATTGGTTCTGTATGTACCAAGTAGCGCAAAATTGATCAGCCCATCGACAGATGTATATTTTTTGCAACAGGCATCGTACGTCAATCATTTTTGACACTTGTGGCATAGACAGCTGTAGCAAACAAACAGACAAGTAATGAAACGCGTAAAGGTCAAGAGGAAGGTCTTTAGTAAAAAAAGTTATTCAGAAACAAAATTTAATGATTAATTTTCTGCTAGTAAGAATCATTACAAATTCTGAAGTAGAGTAAAAAAATATGAGCAATTCTGAACATTTTTTAAAAATAATCCAACGACTTCAAGTCATCTGCTGTTGTGCCGCCAAGCAACGAAAATTTGGATATTTGAACACTTCTTCGACTTCTTCAAATATTTTGTTGCAAATGCAGGAGCCATTTTTGGGCATCGCCATATCATTCGCCAGTTACTTATACGAAAAATATAAGGAGCACAAACTGGTCACGGATCTAAGTATTTCAATATTAATTCAAGCACACCAGTGGGATGCTACAGGGTGGTTGATATAAAGTTTGAAATTTGAGCTGTCGATTTTCTTTACTCTCAAAACTGAAATAGCATTAATGGCTTGTAAAATTTTGTGAATTAGTTATGGTAAATACTCTCTTTTGCTTGAACAAAATTTAAAAATAAAGGGTCTTCAGGTAAGAGATGTTATTTTGATAAAACATCAATAATTTCGTTGCTTGGGTGGCACATAGCGCCGTCCTGTTGATAATAAACGTTGTCCAGGTCAATACCATCCAATTCCGGCCATAAAAAATCCTTAATCATCTCTCGATAGCGCAATCCATTCACCGTAACTGTTGCGCCAGCTTCGTTTTCGAAAAAGTAAGGTCCAATGACTCCGCCGGACCACAAACTGCACCAACAAATCACACGTTGAGGATAGAGAGGCATTTCAACAATACCTCTTGGATTTTCTAAGCCCCAGATCCGACAATTTTGATTGTTGTTGACGAAGCCACCGAGGTGGAAATGGGTCTCATCACTCAAGATGATTTTCGATGGAATTCCGGATCATTTTCATGCATTTCAACGACCCAATCAGCAAAGACATGACATTGTTGATGATCGGCCGGTTTGAGGTTCTTGTGTTAACTGGACTTTATAAGCCTTAAGACCCAAATCGTTATGCAAAATACGGTGTAATGACGTTTGTGGAATGCCTGATTCCAAAGAACGACGAGGAATGGACAAACCTGTGTTTTCTTCAACACTTTGGGCCAG
Organism: Anastrepha fraterculus; assembly: GCA_037575425.1. Lineage (NCBI taxonomy): Eukaryota > Metazoa > Arthropoda > Insecta > Diptera > Tephritidae > Anastrepha > Anastrepha fraterculus. The sequence continues at coordinate 106,089 of JAYXIM010022518.1, forward strand.
AACAGCAATATTTTCGGTTTTCGGCTGTTTTTGAGGAACGTGCACAGGTTTTATTCTTATCATCACTAACTTGTCCTAACAGCTCGAATTTTTTCACCAATTTCTGTATTGCGGTTCGACAAGGTGCTTCACGATGACCCAAAAATGTTCGAATTCTACGAACCGTCTCTGCCAAAATTTCACCATTTTTATAGTGAATTTTAATAATTTCAGTGCATTATTTAAGCGTGCATCATTCCATTTTTATTAATGGCTTGGTTTCTACTTGTCAAATATCAAAAAATGACAGCTTCAAAAGTGACATCTACCGAAATAGCGGGCTATTCAAAATAACACGTGTTATTGCAAAACCCTTAAAATGTTCGCAAATATTTCGAAGTTGCCAATGGTCAGCCAAAAATGAGATGTAACTTGGTTACATTGAAGTGAAAATTTGGCTTTATAGTCTTTTTAGATTTTCTGTTTTTGTTGGACATCATTGGGAAAAAATTATATAGCAATTGTCATAGGCAGTTCAATTGTTGAAGCACGAAACATATTTTGTATTCTTGGAGTTGCAAGTTTCCCCAAGTATCGAAACTCACAAAATTGTACCGAACAATTTTTTTGACTGCATGGGCTACCACGAGTACAAAGTAAGCTGTGGAACTCATTCGAATGGAATTGTGTTGCATATTTACTTGCAAAGCTTACTCATTTCAATAAAAAAATAGCGCCTCACACTCTCGTATAGCCAAAAAAGCTCGAAATGCCAGATGGGCCACCCAGTATTTGATTCCCTTACCAAGGTAAAATATGTCTCCACCTATCTTTGAAGTGATTTTCTTTCCGTTCAGTGTGTGCATGTGCCATTTTGACTTTGATTTTCTTAGCGTTTATGTTGATATTGTGACGACTCGTATGTCAGCTCTATCTCGTGGCGCTCGAACACTAAGTCAAATTGGATTTGGAAAGTTTTTGTCTTAATTGTGTGAGAAATTGGAAAGTTCGCTGACTTTGCTGCCGGCGACTTGTTTATATGTATTGTAGCACGATTTCGCTAATTTTCTCAAGTAAGTTAAAAGTGAGATGTAAGCTGTGGATTAGCTCAATGCCCAACGGCTGTTAATAAGTTCTTTGTAAACAATAAACTGCGGATTATTGGCTGGACTACTTGTTACCTACTTCATTTACTTGGGGATGGTTTGCTGCTACCACAGAGAGTTGTTTGCTGCTTTAAAATTCTGAAGTTTATTTTTGGTTTAAATTTATTTTTTTACTTACTGAATTGTGCATTGAAATAACAGTTTCACTGTGAAATGTGTAGAATAAGTGAAAGGTAAAAAATGGCGGAAGACAAAGTTGGTATCTGTCAATTGCAGTTGTGTCTTTTTTTTGAAGTTTTGTACAAATCAACTAAAATGGTTTATTGGCTGTCAACTGGGAAACGTATTTCTGCAATTGCAGCAACTTAAAGATTTTCATGAGATTATTCTTGAGATGGATTTAGTCTATAGCTGAATAGAGCTGAACTTAAGCCGACAAATTAACGAGTTAAAAGTCTACCACCTGCGCATATGGAAACTTTTGTTGTGGTGTGGTATAAACGTGTCTGATATTATAAAAAAAATCTTACTTGGTTGTAACTTTTTTATTTGAAAATTACTCTTTTAAGAGAACTTTTTTTTTGTTTTTCAAAAATATATCTCGGGCATTCCACCACATGGTCCACCGCAAACAAAACATTAAAACTTAATAAAACTGTATATTTTCACGGGGGAACAATCAAATTTATATATTTGTATGCATAGCTCAATTCGAGGTATTCTGGGTACTAAAAGGTGGTGCAATATTAATCACCCTATCCAAAAAATCTTCAGTAAAAAAATTATTCTTAAGCAAAATTGGATGAATAGTTTTGCAGAAACTTATATTTTCATTTAAATTTATTTTTGTTTATCATATTTAAGTATTTAATTTATTTTATTCATATTGCATTTTTTGGATAATTTTTTTATTATTATGTGAAAATAAATATTCCGAGTACTTCTGTTGATTCAAGAACATTTTATGGCTGCGTTTTTGGGACGAACATTCTTTGCTTAGTTGTCTCTCCCTCTGTCGCTCCTTCTGATATTCGGTTCTTTTTCTTTCGATTGCTTCCTCCTGTCACTTCAAATAAAAATTCATACCATGATATTTCTTCACTCGTCGCTTCTTTATATAAAATCCAAGTATTTATCCGGACTAAATCTAAGATATTGAGAAATACCTGTAAAGGACACCTTCGACTTTAGATTTTACGCTAACATTTTTAGCCATTTGATCGATTACATTTGCACCGAATCGATGTAAACGGCCATATTTTCCCCGACTTTCATTAAAATTATTTAAAATGAAGAAGTCAATATATTTTTTTCAAAATTGGCATACAGTTTATTTATACATTTACATAATATACAATTTTTAATTTTTTACTTCAATCATTTGCAATGGCGGATGTACACTCAATTCTTCCAGGAAGGTCGCAGCGGGGCTTCTCAATCGGCGGGCTTTGTAGCATCGGCGTCAGTAACCTGAATACAAAAAACCAAACATTTTTTTGTTTATTAATGCCATAATTTCTATGTGAATTAAAAAAAGCGTGTTATACTATCCTTTGCCTGTCCCGTTAATTTTTTAGTTCCCTTTTATTTCTGCGAATAGTTCCAACAAATTTCGCGATTATTCCTAATTTTTTATTTTTTGCCCAATAGTTCCTTCCATAGCAGTTTCAATTGCTCTCTCTTTTGCATTTTCAGAACTAACTATAAATCTATTTCTGTTTTGTACTCTTCGCATATTGAAAATATTCTCTTCGTCCTTACCGCTGTCAAATAACGCACAATTATTTTCTTTTGTCTCATTATCAATATCGAAAACTTTTTGGCCATCTTACGAACAATCCTCGACGAAATTAAATCCGAAAGTAAAAGTATCTACCGTTAAAGAAATGGAATGCCTTTAGCCTCCTACTGAAGCCTTTCATCAAATTCACATCCTAGTGTTCTCTGTTATCGCTCACCACCTCTTGGAAGCATCAGAGGAGAAGAAAGGAATGCTAAAGGACTACCGCACTCTGCCTAGCCAGTTCAACTAAAACTCACCAAGTTTACTTATATGACTCACAAAAGCGTATTTGTGAGTTATTAAAACAGAATCGAAGCGTCGCCATAGAGTTTTCTAACTAATTTTTTAATAAATTCACTATTAGTAAGTCCAGGACTTAATTACCGCTTCGCTGTCAGCATTTGATCTCCTTAAAAGATGTTGTATTACGCCAGTGAGTACCCAGTTGACTGCTTTGTTGATTTGCAAGCCTAAATTAAAATTTAACGTTCAGTTCCTTGCAGCCGGCTATTCCATCCTCACTCTCTCCCAACTTCATACCATCCGTGCGGAGGTTCACAAATGGGCCTTCTTCCCACATTTTACACCTCGCTCAAATCTTCCATGCTGGAATGTTAAGCAGGAAGTGTGGGCATAGAATCCACGTTTCTGTAAGCTGGCTCAATAACAAATATAAGCTTATTCATTACATTACAATACATTTATTTTCTCGAAATATTTGCTATGCTACACCCGACGCGTCAATACGGAAATGAATGGATGTATGCATGCATTGGTGAATATTCTATATAAGTACACACCTCTTGACACATTTCATTGGAATACGCATGAATGAGCTTCACAGAGTTGAAATTCTATTATAGCAAACCAAAAAACAAATAAATCGCTCATACGCAGTGTTGCACAAAACATATATAGGGATAATAAATTTCATGTAGTTTACGCAATTACTTGTATAACAAAACAGTAAGGAAAAAATAGAGTAAAGAAACGAACGAGAACAAATTCAGTCGGCAGTCACTTTTGCTAGAAGAAAATGTGCTTGCTCATGTTGTGTGTAACGGTGGGTACTAAAAGATGGACCATCGGCTCGTTCCTTTCAATCAATTTTTGCTGTACTTCCTTTGGCTAGCTAGCGTTCCAAAACAAAAGTAGAAAAAGAAAGAAATCTTAACATATCTGGGTAACAATACGGCCACTAGGCAAAACTAGAAAATGAAGATTAGTCAGAAAATAGTTTATAACCATTTGCATTCGGCAGCTTTTAAAAAAATGTTCGAAGTGTAGGTGGCATGCGAGTTTTCGCTTAAGAATATTTTGGATTGCATGAGGCCTTGCGAATCTTAGATGACGGTAACTGCTGATGAAAGGAGTGAAAAAAATCGTAGTAAAGTCGCTGTGAGCCAGCACATATGATCGCCTATTCTAAAGCAATGACCAAGAACATAGAAACTGATCAGACTGAAGTGAGCAATTAAACACAAATGACCAGAATTAGATAGAAGATAGATAGAGTATGGTTTGCTATTAAAAGAGCGTCAGGTCAGACACATTTCCAACGGCACACCCAAAGCTTCGAGAGCTTCCACTTATTGTATTACGCATACTTTGGTCCAAGCTAATATAATTTTTCAAAATTTCAAAAAATTTTTTTAATTTGTAGCACTGTGTAATATATATGTACAATTTCTAAATTTAATGCAGAATGAAAAATCGATCGAATATATATCTTGAATTTGAACCCAAAAAATTTCTGTAATCGCGGCTTTGTAACATAATTTTCGAAATATATATGCAAGTGGGCCAAGTTAACTACAAAGAGATCAGCCACTGGTACACCCTTTATATAAGTATATGCAAATGACACAAAAACTTTTGTGTTAGGGGCTCTTGAATGTTACTGCATTCAACTCGTCACTTTTTCATTCCACTTTATTCACAAATTCACACACATACATTTGCCTTTTTCATATGTATATGCTCATTTGCTACTCTATGCACATACAAACACATAGCTGAGCATACGAATATACTAAGTACATACATACATATACAAATGCTTATACGCGCGCGCATCCTTGCACGTGCATATCCAGCACGCATCAGGCCAACACTTTATTTCATTTGCAACATGCAACATAATATCGAGCGCGCATTTGCCACAAAAGTGCTGAGTAATGCACAGGCAAACGTAAAGAAGGAAAAGGCATAAAAAGTAACCAAGCAATGCTCAGAAAAAACACTGTGAAACTAAAAGAGAAAAGCGAAAATAATTGCGTTGCTCACTGCCTCGTTAAGCGAATACAAATAGCGCGTGGCGGTAATGTGGCGTTGGCAATCAGACAGACAAACTGCCAGTTGAGCAGCCGAGCAGTCGAGCTGTGGATTCTATACGGCTTGCAACCTGCCAGCCAACAGAGGAGTTTTGTCGCTGCTCTGGTAAATCGTGTGCATATTTGCATTCATCCGCTTGGCTGACTATTCACTGTCACCGTCGCGTAGCATCGCAACCTTTTCGTGCCACAGGCATAGTTGCAAAGCAAAGCCGCAATGGGTGCTGCTGCTTTATGCTCATGGAGACGTTGGGCTGTGCGTATTTGCAGCTCTTTCAACGTCACTGCAGCATCTTCTGCACCTTTGCTTTGACGCCTTTAATGCTGCACAAATAAATACTTCCGCTGCCTTGACTGCTGAGCCACATAAGCAGCATCGGCGCACTATAATGGCAATTCACACTTGAACTCAGCGGCAGTCTGCACCTTTGTGAATAACTGAAAATTTAAACACACACTCTCCTGCATACAATAACACCCAGGATACGAAAGTTATTGGTAACGGCTGAAAATAGTTAAGGATTTTTTAAACTACGCGAAAAAAGCAATTTCTAACGAAATATGAAAAATATGAAACAAGTTGATAAATCCATTTCTCATGTCTAAACGGCCTTTCGCTCTTGAACTTACTATCTTTACAATTAGCTGAATTCATTTCCTTAACGATTCTTTAACAAATTCGTGCTTTGCTCGTCAACTGTATTACGGCAAAAAATTCGAACAAACTTACAAAGTAAATTCCTCATAAATTCTGGCAATCTTTGTAATCTACTTTTCTTTCCTAAGCCCAATTTTCGAAATAAAATTCCACAAAACAAGCAAAAAATTTAGTATATGTTATGCGACTTCATGAATGGTTTGAAATTTAGGTTAGGTTAGGTTAGTTCAGATAGTTGTCACTAAGAAGAAGGTGTCACTTGGACGGTGGCTTTACTTCGTCCGTTTTGATGTCATTAAGCGGAGGAAGAGGATGAAAAGGTGAAGGCGTAAAGCAAATGGAGCCAATTACGGTCTATGGCTGTGAGCAACTCTGCGAACGAATAATAGAACTACGCAGGCAGCTAATCCATAAAAATAGCTCCTTAGGCTTAGTGAAAAACCAAGCACAGAGATGCCTGTATCCTAGCCTCATGAAAGCAGGGAAGCTAAGTAATAGGTGGAATTTAACTTTTCATCCTCCACGCAGTTAAGAAGGGCCTCTTATCAGACGGCTTGTCTCAAAGCCATGTTTTTGAAAATGGCTTGTAAGATTTAAAAACAACGGCGAAAGATATCGTTTCAAACCGATAATCTATATAAAGATAATTAAAATGCGCAACTAATATAAAAAAAATCATTTTTTAATATTATTTAACACCTTTTTTGAAAATAAAAATAACGAAAAAAACACTTTTTTCCAGTAATTAATTGTGTGTTCATTTTTTCATATTTTTATACAAGAGTAGTCTATTATATGCGGGAAAGCCTTCCAAATAAAACAATATTTTTCGTTTGTGTTTCAGGTGCAAACTACGACCGCAATCTTATACGCAGTTTTACTAGGGCGCAACGAGAATCTGTGCGAGATCCCTCATATGTCCACCATTTCGTTTTTTTATTTATGATAAAAATTTTTTATTACTCTTCAATCATGCCTTCAAATAAATGCAAAAGATTATTCCTGTGCGTCGCTTTCTTCGCCTCGAAAAAAAAACTGAGAAAAAACACCTTTTTTTGAAGCCACTAATAAGAGGCCCATTTTATGCAAACAAGATTCAAAGTTACGCTGAGTAGCTCCTCATGGGCACCCATCGCATATTGTCCGGTTAAAATACCCAAAGTCACCGGGAGTTCTGACTTTGTTTGCCAAAAAAGCCTCGAACCACGCGTCCGAACCACTTCAGGAAAAACGACCAATCTACCGTGCATTTTAATATTCGTTTCCGATACTCACTAAACTGATTCTAGGCACACGTAGTCAAAAGCAGATCACACCTCTCAAAATAAAAATCTGATTTCTGCACTTGCACAGAGTAACCGCCTCACAGCTTCCCTGCCTATCCAGCACATCAGCCACGCAGTTTTCCGCAATGTTGATTACCGCCAGATTATTAAATTAAATGTTTCACCTCTCGAAATGTAGCCAATCGACTGCTTATTTTATAGCAGCAAGCTCCGCTAGGATAACACTTTAGTAAGCGGCAAGACTAAACTGAAGTCAGCTACTAGATCTTCATAGAAAACTAATCGACTAACCTTTGCTTCTAACTTGAAGTCATACATGAGCAGCTTCACTGAATCTTGTTTGAGTTTTTATTGATCTCGCCTAAAACTATGATATTTTCAGCAAAAAATTACACTTTTTACTATTTATGGTATACGCCAAACATACAAGTCTGCATTTTTCAAGGCTTATGAAATATTAAATTGAGAGCATACACTACCTGCTCATTGGGCAGCTATTTAAGGTACTTAGATCAAAATAACATCCATAGACACCCCAAGGTACTAGTCTCAGATTCGTTGTTGTTGTTGTTGCAGCAGCATAAGCAATTCTCATACAATACATGTACGGGAATGCTGCTGAAGTGACAGTACTTGGCCGGATATAAATCCGGGTCGAGCCGGTTAAGTGTAGAACCAACTGTCATGGGAACGTTTCAAATCCATATTATCAGTCACTGTGCCGATGCCAGTTGATGGGCCAGGAATGTGCCAGATTCTTAGATGTAAATTGTGCGAGCAATTCGGGGAGAGCAGCCTCGAAACTCTATCAACAAGGTATTCATACTTGTATACACTTCTCCATAATGGGCGTCTAAGTCACAGTGCACGTGCCATAACCCAGCTAAAATTGTTAAAAATTCACGTTAAATATCTGTCTTTTCGAATGACTGTGCCGCTGTTTTCCAATCAGAGTACCAGGTTGATTCCGTTCATACCGATTTCTCTAAGGTTTCTGATCGGGTTGCTAATGTAATATTAATTTTGGCAAAAAGGAATGCGTTATCTTTTCGGTAGATGCCAGTAGTGCTAGATATCTCGTAAAGTCTGATCGATCAATTTAAAGTTTATGCTCGTTGTCAAAGTGACATATCACTCCAAAAAATGCGTTTGCTGTCTCTTGTTTGTTCCATTCATTTGAGAAGTTGTGCGTTACAGAGTGTTAACAATGGAAGTCAACAAAGAGAAAATTCGGTACGTTTTGCAGCTTTTCTTTGATAGAGGTGAAAATCTAGGCTGCTGAAATTGTGAATGATTTTTATGGTGCCGATACTGCAACAGCTAATTACGCGCAATTTTATTTCGATTAGATATTAAAGAGAATGTCGATAAAAGCACATAAATAATAGAAGTTAGTAACTTTTAAACCTTAAAAATTATGGATTTCTTTTTCCCCAAACTAACGTCAAAGCCGAATGGGTTGGTGCATGATTACCATTCGGAATTCACAAAGAGAACTTAGGTTCGAATCTCAGTGAAACAGCAAAATTAAGAAAAACATTTGTCGAATAGCGGTCGCCCCTCGGCAGGCAATGACAAACCTTCGAGTGTATTTCTGCCAAGAAAAAGCTTCTCACAAAAATATGTGCCGTTCGGAGTCGGCTTGAAACTGTAGGTCCCTCCATTTGTGGAACAACATCAAGATGCACACCACAAATAGGTACGCGCCAATTATATATATAAAATTAATAAAAAAGTTATCTTGCATTGGCTTCCACTCAACCTTCTTGAGTTGGATCTCATTTTAATTCCTCAATAGCCCTTCCATGGTTTTCGTCGACAATGTTTGGCCTCTTCCTCTCGTTGCTTACTTCGAGTTCCGCAACATATTAATCTGGGTCCGCTGTTGTTCTGTTTTATTTATCAGTGATATTTTTTCATGCTGAATTAAAGCAAATTGATTTGAAAAGTTTAAGTAATTGGTGTATCAACAGTTGTTAAACCCTGAACATGAATAGGTGTTTGCTATTTACCTTTTCTAAACGTGTCTTATCGCATTACTATGACGCCTCTGCCACGGGTGAGTGAAATCAAAGACTTGGGTGTAATATTTGATTCGAAGCTCACTTTTATTGGTGATATAACTTTTATTGCTAACAAATCTTATGCCTGATTTACTTTGCAGGATAATAAACTTATCTGTGTCTTTCATTCTCGATTTGATCCGTGGTGCTATTTACTGTACTGTGCTTCAAAGTTCGAAGTTTTTCTTTAGGTGGCGCTTAAAACCTCTTTATTTTCGAAATGTCCTTCTTGAGTTTAACAAATCTTTAAACTTATTGAAACACATTTTTCGACTTCAAAAGATCGGCCATTGAATACTTTGAATATTTATTATAAACTATTGAATTGTACTTCCTTTTTTTAATGCCTTTCAACATTTAAATGTGTCTGCTTAGCCTATAAAAATTTATTGTATGCATTGCAAAAATAAATAAATAATTATCTTGCAAGGCAAAATGAACTGAGTTCTTTTGAAGTACAATTTCTTTACAACAACAGTTCGAAACGTGCTGAGTGTAAAATATTAATGCAGATAATACTCATATCCCAAAAGGCCTATAAATGGTAGCAAATCTTCGATCGATCCTTAAAAAATTTTATTTTTCATTCTTCTGCATCGAAGAGGCATTTTTCGTTCACCACCGATACTTTTGCTTGGTGGGCGTATTACTTATATCTATCATATGTACGCACAAATATATACTTCTGCAGTATTCGCTCTTGGCAAACATCATTTTCATATCCTTCCAATTTAACTGATTGACTGCATCTGATGACTTAAACTCGGCTGTTTGCTTATACGAGTACACACTAACTGTCACTTGGCAATTTTCTCGCATACTCCAATAATTGTTTATAAACACCTCACCTCTTTCTATGCAAACGCTTGCTGTCTCTGTGAACTAGGCTGTCAACGTTGTTGCCCCCACTTTGTGCTGCAAAGCAAACTAACGGCTCAGCTATTGCTTACAAACTTTTGTACTAGTCCCTATTCATGTGTGTGTATGTGTGCGTGAGTCTGCATGCTTTCGCGTGTATGCTTGTGTGAGCACCGTAAATGTTTGCATTCGCTTTGTTTGTTGTTGGCGTCATTTTTTATTCGGTAGTCGGAAGGTTAGCGACAAAAATTATTTGTATGTACCTAACAAATATTTGCCATGGCAAGCAAATGTTATTCTGTCTAAATCATTGCAATCAGTCAAAGGGCTAAAAGTGTTTGCTGCTAGTCGTGGTGAATTCGAAATTGTTACTTGGGCTTGGTGTAGAAGGGTTGCGAAGATAAAGCTTTGGAGTGCAAATTATAGTAAAGTATTAGTAAATGAAAAAAAAAATAAGAAAAATGTTTTCATCGATTTCACTTTTTTTAATTTTGTTGCCCTCTCTCGTCTGTAAATGGTTTTCAGATTCTGAGCGAAATTGCAACGCTTGGAATATGCCAGTCTTCGAGTCAAGAAATCCTTTTAATAATTGAATTTTGATTTGGAAAACAAAGAAAAGAACAAAAAAGAACAATGTTTTGCTTTACAAATATTACATATCGGAGTGGTAACGGCACAATAATTTCCGATTTTTATAACTAAAATTTTATTCTCAGTATTATTTATTTCTTCTTCTTCTTCTTAATTGGCGCGATAACCGCTTTCGCGATTTTGGCCGAGTTTAAAGCGCACCAGGCGTTTCTTTCTCGTGCTAACCGGCGCCAATTGGACACGCCAAGTGAAGCCAAGTTCTTCTCCACCTGATATTTCAAACGCAGAGGAGGCCTTCCTTTTCCTCTGCTACCCCATCGAATACTTTCAAAGCCGAAGCGTTTGTATCCATTCGGACTACATGCCCAGCCCAGGTAGCCGACGGACCTTTATTCGCTGGGCTATGTCTTTGTTGTCGTAAAGCTCATACATCTCATCGTCCCATCGTTTGCGATATTCGCCGTTGCCAAAGGTCCAAAAATCTTATGCAGAATCTTTCTCTCAAACACTCCAAGCGTCGTTTCATCGGATGTTGTCATCGTCCAAGCTTCTGCGCCATACGTTAGATCGGGTATGATGAGAGCCTTGTAGAGTGTTAGTTTTGTTCGTCGAGAGAGGACTTTACTACTCAAGTGCCTACTTAGTCCAAAGTAGCATTTGTTGGCAAGAGAGATTCTTCGCTGGATTTCAAGGCTGACATTGTTATCGGTGTTAATGCTGGTTCTTAAATAAACGAAGTCTTTTACAACTTCGAAATTATAACTGTCTACAGTGACGTGGGTGCCGATACGCGAGTGCGCCAACTGTTTGGTTGAAGACAAGAGGTACTTCGTTTTGTCCTCATTCATCACCAAACCTATTCGCTTTGCCTCTTTATCCAGCTTGGAGAAGGCAGAACTAACAGCGCGGTTGTTAAGGCCGGTAATATCGATATAAATTGATTTGACCAATTGGAAATATTACCCTAATTAATGGAAGCCACTAGCAACTTAATATTCTGGTATCTTTTCTTTAAATAGTATATCCCATTATCAGATGATAGCAAAAATATTAAATCTAACTATTTTTTAAATTTATACAACTACACTTTTCATTCGAAAATTTTCAGTTTACGCTCGGTCCACCAAATATATTCGCAAGAAACATAGAGGATTTCTTATAAATACTATATACGCAATACTCCTAGCAATCTGTGAATGCTTCCCTTAAACCAATTTTTTTTCCTTTGAGCCATAACAGTCATCCAGTCTTTTTTTCCACATTTTCGTAAGCAACGACTTACCTCCTTGCAAGTGGGTAATCCACGAATTAAAATGTTTGATAATCACTTAAACATTGCTTCTCAGCTAAGTGGTTTCATTTTTTCCTTGACATGCTTCATTATTTGTGATGGCGGCCTTCTGATCCAGGAAAATCACTTTATTTGCAACTTCTGATAAGCAACGCAGTTTTAAAGCACAGCACGGCTCAATTCGACTAACTTTCCTTGGTAAAGCCGAGAGATTTTTGTAGTATTTACTATACAGAACAAATTCTTTTCCCATATCGTAGTTTGAGGATGTGCAATTCTCATAATTAGCGCAAAAAACAAAGTCGTTGTATGAAACTTGTAAAGCTTTTTTTGTTTTTTTCTTGGGATGACTTGCCATATCAGCATAGCCGTATGCACGACTTGTAGATTCAGAGCAACACCACTCACATCGTGGCACTGCCAGTAAGTACTTCACGGGTCTGATTAGCTCAAAGAATCCAAGTTATTGTTGACACTAACGAAAATCCGCGCGTCTTCGATCGTTATGACGGTGTGTCACATGCATACAGATTCTCTTCCAATTATTAGCTGATTTCAGCATAAAATTCACAATATTTTCTCCGCTTCAAATTTTGTAGCCAGCGTCATAAATATACGTACGCACTGTGAGGTCTCGTTTTATGCGAAGTTATGCGGTTTAATTCAAAAATTTCTTGGACAAACATACAAATATGCTTGCTTAAGAAGCAGGTGTATAGACAGTCTCCAAAAATCGTGGAAAGCTAAAAGCTCACATCATTTTGCATTCACTAATCCATTAATTCATCGCCTTTACCGCAAATATCTATTGCAGAGACAGTCTCATCTGATGATGAAGTTTATTAGGCACCACTTCACAAACGGTGCAAATATTAGCAGAAAGTGACAATGATTAAAAAATATAAAACTATATTACCTTTCAATAAAACTAAATTAATTAAGTTTGTATATCAGTTTATTTTAAGCTTTTGTCTGATTTCTTTCAGACATTCGAAGTAATTTTTTAAGCAGCCCATTTCTTTTTTAATTTCTGGAAATTTAAGCGGTTTTAAATTGATTTTTACTCATTGTTTTAGTTTCATGCGATTTTAGAAAATTACGGAACGCATCTTTACTTTTTGAAGGCAAGTAAGATCTTTTTTAATACGTTTTCTTTTATATGCGCGAAACCTTACAGTATGTTGTGAGCTTCAGTTTCCCGATTCGGCTTCATAGGTTTCCTGTTGCATGGAACTTGTCGACATTTTATTGCAGAATTCTCTTTTAAACTTTTAACAGTCTGTTTCTGCCAAAAACTGATCTGCAGTTAAGAGTACTGTGAAGTTTCAGAAATGCGAAGGATTGTAAATGCCTCACAGTCAACTCATCTGAACAGGATTTTTTTATCAAAATGTTATAAATTCTTAAACACACTTAGTTCAATATCAAGAAAAATATCAGTCTATCAGTTAGAATGCGACGGTATTTAAAGAATATACATACATAAACTTGCCGATAGCTGGCAGATATTTACAGCTGTTAGCCACCTTTTCAAATTCCTGGAACAAGATCATGAGGTTGTTTCGCTTAAGCATCCGGCAGTGCTCATTTGGGTTGGTGAGTCATCGAGCCTCTGGGGAGTTATGTTTTTCGAGTCTTTTGGTATGAGCTACCGCATATTGTTTGACAACTTTAGATTTCGACGTAATCTTGAGGTCACGAAGTAAGCCAGTGCTCTTAACTCCGGTGCGCTGATACATATTTTGACTTAAGGCATGCGTTTACAATTCTTGAAAGCTTAATTCAAGTTTTTGTGGGAGGCTTTTTAAGGTTTCTGCGGTGATAAAATAGAAACCAGATTTTTTTGTGATTAGGGAGACTTGTTTCATGCTTAGTCTCTGCCAGCGAAGCCACAGAGAACTGATTTTCAACTTGATGTAAGCTAGTGAACGGTGGTGCATTCATAAGACTTTTAAGTTTTTTACAAATGATCTGCAAAAACTTTTACCTCTAAAGTGTCGCTTTTGGCCCATAATCCATTGGGTTTTTTAATAGGAGGCTTTTGTATAGTTGCTCTATTTAGGTATTTTGTAAACTTCCATAGAGAATAATCATTACCTTTTCCGCTGTTAGTTACTTATTATAGTGATCTAAAGATGAGTTTTTTAGTTTCCTAATTTCTTCGCGTAAATATTGAATGATTCTATTGAGTAAAGTTTTCAGCGCTGGTTGCCGGTTTTGTTGCCATTTTTCGTCAATTTTCTTTTTTCGGCTATAAGTGAGAAAATTTCATGCCGATAAGACCAATACGAGCATGTTCAACTTAAACTTCAATAATTCTGTTCGCAAACGCCAATGGTAAATTAAAGATGAAACACCAGAACCGAACCCTAGAGATGACCTTCACCCCAAGAAGATTATCCTGTCTGTTTGGTGAGATATGGCCGGTATTGTTTATTATGAACTTCTGGAACCAAACCAGACGATAACTGCTGATTATTATTCCCATCAGCTATCAAACCTGAATGAGGCACTTAACAAAATTCGACCGTCTTTAGTGAATAGACGCAAAGTTTTGTTTCACCACGACAACGCAAGACCTCATACCGCAAGGCAAACATTAGGCAAGCTGAACGAGCTCGGATGGGAGCTAATGCCGGATCCACCATACTCTCCGGATATTGCACATCCCTATCCGTGGACTTCAATCCGATATGAGTCAGAAGAACTACTCCTCAAAAGAAGCTATAAAAAGGAATATCGAAGCGTATTTTGGCTCCAAGGACAAAAATTTTGTTGAGCAGGGAATTAAAAATTTGTCTAAACGTTGGGAGGACATTGTAAATAATGAAGGAAAATATATTATTGATTAATAAATACTTTAAACATTTTTTTATTAATTTTAAAACCACCTTTAGAAAACGCATGAACTTACGGACTGTCCTGATGTAGGTATGCCATCTTCATGTTTTGATTTTTTAGCATTTTTTATTTCCAAATAATGGAGTTAGTACATTTATTATGGCATGCATGTTATACATAAATAAAATAAAACATAATTTCCTGTACGAAAATTCTACCGCAAGAAACTCATTAAATGATTCCTCCCTTATTTCTATAGTTACGGCTCGGCCTGGGCCATTACTTACACGAGTGTGCCACTGTTAACATAAAATTTTCTATTGAGCCAGCCGAGTAAAGTCAATCAACTCTATTTCGAAACAGAATTTATTTGTCAGGTTTGATTTGAAACAGTTTTCTTGGAAATTTGGGTTTACAAGCTTTTTTCCAACAACAATTGTATGGGAGTTAAATGTTCAATGTTCGATGAAAATAAGCCATAAATCCAAGCAATTTCACTATACCCCAACTATAGTTTATTTTACCAGCTGCTGAAAGGGTTGATAGAAAATAAACAGCTATAATCAAAAAATAGAAACACAAATTCTTGCACATCATGAACGAGTTTTGCAACCTACAATCAGAAATGATTTTTATGTCATCAAATTGGAGGAAGTACTTAATACAACAAGGAGTTGCCAGTTGGTTTAAATAAATGAAAGGAATTTGCGTTTGGCTTCTCAAAACTTACTGTCTGTTTTCTTAATAAAAAATGATAAATATATTGGTGTGGATTTCAAGGGAAACACTTGCCCATTAAGCAATTATTGTTGAACTAGTCTGGTACGGACTAGTAGGGATCAAAATATGGTTCACTGCAAAATACAAAGCAATAACTATTATGGAATTTAGTATAATGGTGAGAGTTTAGGGACGAAACTAGTTCCCTTATGTGGATTTAGTGACCAACTTCAGCTGAAGCATCTATGATAATAAGAAACCCACTGATTGCACTCCTTCCGCCTAAATGATGCGACGGGCGCAGTCCGTTAGACGTATGGATGAATTTTTTTTGGGCATGAGTTTGTTAAGCGTCGAGGT
The DNA here is from genome assembly GCA_037575425.1 of Anastrepha fraterculus. NCBI lineage: Eukaryota > Metazoa > Arthropoda > Insecta > Diptera > Tephritidae > Anastrepha > Anastrepha fraterculus. The sequence goes on from JAYXIM010022518.1 coordinate 121,958, forward strand.
CTTCAACTTTTCAGCTATGAACAAACATCAACTGAATAAAAAGTAACCCTACTTTATAAACAATTATTGATTGAGCGAGGATATACTGGTAAACAAAATATCAAAGATACTCGCACGAGTATCAAAATTGTTAACTAAGGCCATAATTTGTAAATTAAATATTAAAAATATGCTTTTTATCTAATATTGTTATAATTTATTACTGACTTTATTTCGGGTTTTCAATTTAGTAACAACTACGTACCCTGAGTCTTCATTGAGACATTTCTTAATTTGCAGTTTTTTCATTTGACATTGATGCGTGCACAGAAAAAATATAAATATCGAGGAATTCCGTTAATATATGGACCTCTGCCATACTATAATTTATCATACGTTATTTAAAGTTTTCTACCGTACTCTTCCCGGTAATCAGCGCATGATTTGGTATAACAACTATTTTATTAAGGAACCAACATCTCTCCGTAATAGTCTCTAACTTGAGTGCTAAATTTTTTAGAAATTTAGAAAAAATTAGTTAATTAGCTGGACAGAGAGATCGATAAAAGTCCCACTAAGGGCCTTATTTTGATAAATTTCTATTTCCCATTGGAAAAGCTAACTAGTTCCAACTATAACCAATAAAAAAATCTCTGAAGGTGTTTTTCAAAAAGACAACAGAAAATGTTTCCCGGAAATTTGAAACCAAAAAAAGTTTGTGTTTATATTTTTTATTCTAACAAACTACAAAATAAAGAATTAAAAAATAAAAAAAAAGAATTAAAAAATTCAAAGCATTCGAAATTTTTTATCATACTTTAAAACACTCTAAACCAGAGTTTTCAACATTCAATGCATCGTAAAGTTATTAGATTTTTTTTTCAAAATTTTACAGTTTATTTCTCATTATACGCAAGTCTACAAATGAACCATTTTTCAAAAACTCGAAAACAATTTGGAAAATACTTGGATCACATGGAATCGCTTAAATCAAAAACAAAAGAAAAAAGAAAGAAAAAACAAAAAATAATACCTAAGAAGAAAATTTTTTTAAAAATTGGCCCCAAATAAAGAAACGTGATGATTTAGGAAAATAATATAGGTATATGAATAAATATTAATACAGTCCGCAAAAAAAAATATAGCTCCCCAATCTTTTGACAACTTTTGGTTATTTAACTATTTATTTTTTAATTTAAATTATAATTTTTCCACTACTACTATTTTTCTATAAAAAAATACCATATTAATCATGAAGGAATAATTAAGCGTGATTTAAGATATCAAATTTGCACTCTGTGCCAAAGCTTCTTAATAAATCCGTGATCGAAAATCCTCTTGGAAAAGCTACTTTTTATTTCAGAGAAAATTCAAAAGAAAAAGTAATTTCATAAAAATGAAAACAATATCTGAAAAAGTTAACAGGCAATACCGTTTTTGTTGTACCACAAAACGTGGGTTAAGATGGCATTAAGTTTGTTCATGTCGCAAAAACCATAAGGAAAAGAAAATATTGGGTATAGCAGTGCAACACTTCATCGAAATCAGACGAAGAAGGTTGCGTCACTTCGGCAACGATTGAAAATTGAGCCAGATCGAACGAGAGGTCTAGTGATGCTCTTCCAATGCTTATCGAAGTCTTACAATGCTGGAATGAGCCCGAGACGGCCCACCCTTTGGTTGACATTTCTACACAAGCAGAGTAAAGTTTATTTATAAAGTTTATCTTTATTTTTAATTTTTAATTTCGAAACTTGAATTTTTATTTAGATCATATGCTGACTGTCATATGCTTCACATGGAGCAAGAGTTGGCCTATCTTAAAAAACAACTTGTGAAACTGGATAAATTCAAATCCCACGTAGTTTAAAAAAGTTGGAAGGCGCAATCAAAACAGTTCATTGGGCTTGGGGCGATATGGCACTAGCAATATCCGAAACTCGTACATGGATTGAAATAGGCTTTCTGAGAATGAAAGATCATATTTTTTGTGGGAAACTTATAATTTGTCAAAGCTTTTGCGCAACGTACCGAAAATTGCGGAAATTGTTAAAATATTTGATATTTTTTACTGCATCAGTGAATTAAGTAACAATCGAAATCAATTGTCGAACTTTGCACAATCAAATCATGCATATTAATCCAAGTTTACTCAAAAGCTAATTTGCGGTGGATCGAAATTCTCATTGATTTTTGATAAGCCTTTTCCCTGACAATGAAAAACCGGAAATTTCTTATATGGAAAAAATGTGCAACACCATCAAGGAAAAAATTACAAACACTCAACGGGCTTTTCTAGCAGCTTCCAACTTTCACTTTATTGTACAATACAAACCTTAACCTGCTTACCCAAATTCAACTCAGATACGAATTTTTCAAACTTTGATGAAAATTCTCTAAGTGTACAAACTTTGACTTTGTATCCAATTGAAGTGACATCTTCTGTTTTATGTGCCAGAAAAAAGGAAAAGCTATTATTCATGAAGTATAAAAGATATATATTTAAAATTTTTTACATAAAAGTATGTACAAAACGACGAGTCGCAATTACTCAATAAACTCTGAGTTCTTCTTCGTTGTCGAGTATAGTCTGGCATCTTCTTCATGCTTTGAACTAGCTTTTCTGCGTAACTCGTCGACCAACAGGACTAGATTTTGCGAGCTTGACGCACGAATTTCTTTATATCATGAACTGGCCTTCCGGCAAGGTGCGATTTCATAATTACTTACACATTTTCAATGGGGTTGGCGTCTGGGGACTGGAAAGGCCAGTTCAATGCTTTGACCCCATTTTCTTGTTTTGTTATTTCTCAATGTGTTTTCCTGAGAGCAGTAGTTTTGATGATGTGGGACGGTAAGATATGTTCTCCACCGTCAGTCGACATTCGATGGTGCTGATTTGCATATCTATTTCCTTTTTAGCAAGAATGGATCGTGCTTTGCTTAGTCGCAAAGAAGGGTCCCGTTTAAAAAGTTGGACGATCAATTTATCCTGCTTTTTTGGCATCACTCAAAAAAAATCGGTTATTTTCTTCTGACAAAGACTTTAGTTCGGATTAGCTACATTCAGCAATATAACTCTATGATCAAAACTAACATCTTACGAGTACATAGCCTAGGCCACTGACAAAGCAACTCATAAAAGTAGTGGTAATATGGCTCCTCAAATAAGTGAGCAAATATGAATTGTATGTCAGGTTTTTCAGTATAAATGTCCTATCATCAATCACATCGTCATTGAGCGCGGTCATCTCCCCTTAAGCAAAACCGTATATAGCAGTAGAATTGTGAGCTCGGCTCAAGAATACAGCAGCGTCTTAGCACAGCTCAATGTAATATTTTTAAGCCGAAAATAGTTACCTTTAATAGTAAACATTACTTATATGTTTGAAAGTGCACATAAGCTATGTGCTGCATGGATAAGAATAGACCAGAGAGTTTTTTAACCAAAAGTGCAAAAACCTTTTATCTACCAGATATTCTATTTGAGATAAAAAAATGAAATGAATATTTATTAAATTAGTGCTTTTTTGTAACTTTTCGTGCGCTTTTAAGTTTTTTATTATTATGTTTTTTTTTTTTTTGTATTTGTATTTTTTTTTGTTCTCTTTTTGGTTTAAGTACAAACTTTACCCCAGACGAAGGACGTCAATTAATTACAGGAACAAAATGTAATTTCTCCAAACCCTTATTTTAGCTACTAATTAAACTTTAGATGTCGAATATTCTAAACCAATTTTCTCATTTTAAGCCCCAAAGGTGTTTGTACATTCGCAAATTAAAAACCCTTTCATAGCTCTGGCAACACTGCCGCCCATAATGCCGTCATGCAAAAGTCAAATCAGCCACATCATCATTGCGACAAACTACAAATGACACCACAAAACTTAGGCAAAAGCAGAAACAAAAGCAAAAAACCAAAGCTAGAACAGCAATAAGAGCAATAGCACTCATGAACAACAACAACGAAACTATTTGTACAATAGCTACAGCAATAACAAGCAATGAGCAACAAGGCGAGCGCACAAAAAAATTAGGACAATAAAAAATCAAGCGATAACATGAGTAACAACAGCAATAAGCGAATGACTAAAGTAACAGCAATAGCCAAACCGCATAGCAAAACTTTGCAGAGTTACTGTTGCCACTGCTTATGCATGTGTATGTACATATATTTATGTACAGTATTGAGAAATACACCATACGTTTCTTCTTCCACTAAGGGATAGATTTAGGCTAACTTCTTTAATGAAGTTCGCGAGAGCGTGCATTTGAAAAGGAAATAATTATTACAAGCGGTTCAAAGGTATCTAAAGAACTTAAATCTTAAAAACAAAATATTGTTATAGTGCTACCGCCTAATTAAAAAAGGTAGAATAGCAATTGATTGCAAAACTGAGTTGAAAATAAGAATTTGAGTTTCAAAAGAAATATGCTTAAGAAAGCTTTAAATAAAAAATATTGTTGATGGGCGTTGCCATCTAGTTTTTAGTGGGTGCATATTATATAATTATAAAATTTAGTTAAACTCTCGGATAATAAGCACAGGAAAACTTTAATTAACAAAATTGAGTGTATAACGTTGCCACCTAATTTTTAAAGAAAATATATATTACGAGTATAATAAAATTATTAAAAAACTGATTTGTAAGAAGTTGAATATAAAAAAATAAGCTTAAGGATGATTTAATTCAAACACATTTTTGTATAGCGTTGCCACCTAGTTTTTAATGGATGCATATTACTTATTCATAGAATTTTGTTAGACATCCGGATAAGGAAAATAGGAAAAGTTTAATTAACGAAATTGGGTGTATTGCGTTGCCACCCAATTTTTAAGGAAAATATACAATAGCAATTGATTACAAACCGATTTGAAAATAAAAAATTTTAGTATCAAAAGAAATATGCTTAAGAAAGATTTAACACGTTGACTGCCGAGCGAAATTTGCTGGTTATCACACAGCGCCGCAAGTGTGCATCACATATGTGTATTTCTTGTTTTAATACCATCCATCAAATAAAAACAGCCATATAGTTTATTTATTTTTTTATATACATATACATAATACACGTATTTTAAAATCAAACGACAGAAAATATAATTGACGCAATATTACACCAAAAACAATGCGCCGGCACCCATTGCCCGGCGCGGCGCCATTGAAAAGCCATGCGCCGGGCAATGGGTGCCGGCGCGGCAGTCAACGTGTTAATTAGAAAATATATTTGAATAGCGCTGCCACCTAATTCTTAATGGATGAACATTATTTAGTCATAAAATCTAGTTAAACATGCAGATAAAGAAATGAGGAAAATTTTAATTAACGAAGCCCACTTCTGCCGGAGCCAACCGCGGGTAGCCCACGGGATCCCAATCCTTTCCTCTAGCGGGTCAACTACCTTACAGGTTTCCTCTCTAGCCAGATCATACACCTCGCGGTGTCTTGTAATTTCGCTATGACCAGGTACCCAGATGAGTCTTCTGTCAAAGAATTCGGACCAGTTTCGAGTTCACCAGTGCCCAGAATGCCGCTTATCTGTCGGAGTAAATATTTTCTTCCGTAACAGTTACTACAGAACTGAGCAGACAATTAGCTGCTCCTTTTTTTAGGTGACGTTTGCATGAATAAATTTCAAACATGCATATTTCTAATTCATTTTGGTGGCCGCCGTAGCCGAAAGGGTTGGTGCGTAACTACCATTCGGAGTTCACAGAGAGAACGTAGGTTCGAATCTCGGTGAAATACCGAAATTAATAAAAACATTTTTCTAATAGCGGCGGCCCCTCGGCAGGCAATGGCAAACCTCCGAGTGTATTTTCTGCCATGAAAAAGCCCCTCATAAAAATTCTGCCGTTCGGAGTCGGCTTGAAACTGTAGGTCCCCCCGTTTGTGGAACAACATGAAGACACACGCCACAAATAGGAGGAGAAGCTCGGCCAAACACCCAATTATATATGTATTTAATTCATTTTACTTGAAATTTAGAATATTTGTTGCTTGCAGAAAGATTGATTGCTTCTAAAAGAGGAACTTCTCTACCATAAGTAGAAGTAATTATGATGCGGAAAAATCCAATGGAGGAGAGTTTACTGCA